>JAHWFP010166855.1:343819-392057 GCA_023313725.1 Lithobius niger
TTGGGTATTTCATTGGGGTCCATGGCTGGTTCGATTTTTACTGTTAAAAGACTTGTGTACCAAATTTATGTTTTCTGCAAAATTTCTGCAAAAATTTGTTACTCCACTTAATGATTTCTGCCCAGTGCTCTACAATAATAATAATTGCTCTGCCGATGCGAATACTGCAGTAACATCAAAATCGTGTTCAAAAGGCCCTGATCGGTGTTAATACATACATTTTGAGCTGTACAAGTTGAAAATTGGTTCGTTGGTTCGATCTCTAGGTGAGAGCAAAAGTTCTAACCCATTTGGCTTTCTGTGTCAGAATAATGTATTTACATTAAAATAGCAGACGAAAGGCCCTAGGCCTTGTCCATACCTACGTCTTAAGCTATAGAACTTGAAAATCGGTTCTGTGGTTCGATCTCCAGGTGAGGACAAAGAGTTCCAACAGCAACTTTAATGATTTCTGCCCAGTGTTCTGCAATAATAATTGCTCTGCCGACGAGTATACTGCAGTCACATCAAAATCGGGTTCAAGAGGCCCTGGTCGGTGTTAATACCTACATTTTAAGCTATACAAATTGAAAATCGGTTCATTGGTTCGATCTCTAGGTGAAAGCAAAAGTTTTAGCCCATTTGGCTTTCCGTGTCAAAAATATTGTAGTTACGTTAAAATAGCCTGCGAAAGGCCCGAGGCCTTGTCCATACCTACGTTTTAAGCTATAGAACTTGAAAATCGGTTTAGTGGTTCGGTCTCCAGGTGAGGGCAAAGAGTCCCAACAACAACAACAACAACAACAACAACAACAACAACAACAAGAAATGGCCATGCTGTGGACGCCGAATGGTTTGATTGTTGTCATTAAAATTTGTAAGGCAGTGAAAGAGTTACGACACGACCCGAAATACCGAATTTCGGTGGTCTATGTCAATTCTGGGCGAGACTATAGGAGTTCAAAGTTTGACGTTTAACATGGAAGTTCATGCTGAGGCCATGGCCTTGATGGGAGCGTTCACAAATCACGTGACACTTTTTTCTTACAATTTAGGCCCCTTCAACCCCCCCCCCCCCTAGTGTAACACAATTGGCATGACCACCCCCACCTGAAAATCGTAACATTTTCTTACCCTCCCCCCCCCCCACCCACTACCAATTGTATAACTTTTTTAAAATTTCTCTTGTATAACATGTCCTTAGTACCTAGGGGGCGTAATGACCAGTGATTTTGAAAAAAAATTTAAGTCATGACCTGAGAAAGCACTGGATCGACATCTGCATTCATGGCTTCCATCATTTCCTTCGGCAGTAGTCGAATGTGCTTATTCCCTGTTTTATTTGCATCAGTTTCTTTCATAATACTCACTTTTTTCTTAAAGGCTTTGCTATTCAACTCTTTTCCAAAGAGCGTCATTATTCATGTACAATGTTAAAGCATTATTTTTCTTAATTTTCATTGATGGCAGTTGCGATTTTTCAAGGATTTCTGGGTGTTCGCAGAAATACTCATTTCGTGGGTGGCATCCTCACCTCTATGTTCGTTTTCACTTTCACTTACTGACGACATTTCTCCTCTTATATGCAACTTCCGCAAATACTTTGTACTATACAAATCAATGCCAGTTCTCAACACTAAAATACGTAAACAAATTCAGGTCTCAACACTGAAACAAATTAAACAACTGAATGCGCAGGATTTACATCCACACTGTGAGTTAGAACTAGTTGTAGCACGTCTGAACGCGCACATTCGGTACCTTTTACTTCTGTCATTGGAAGTAATTCCTTGCAAGGAAAAGGAGATTATGAATATCAAATGAAGCAAAACCTTTTACTTCTACCTTTTACTTCTGCTTTTACCTTCGAAGTAAATGCTTCATTTTTATAAAGACGGGCTTATGACATTACAAGGCTATGAACAAAACCTTCCACATACCTTCCACAGGCTGCTCAGCTTGCCTTAAGAATAAGAAGCAGATTGTTTCATTACCAAAGTCTTACCCTCACAATCAGTAACACATTCAGTGTAACAAGAAAAATTCTGATAGAATAAAGGAAGTTGATCTTAGTTAAGTTGCATGCCAAAGGTGTGGCCTAGTCCTTCAGGCACTCCACTGTCGAAGTTGCACTCAGCACATATCCGTGGGTTCTCCTGACCTCTTTGGCATCCACATGCAGAACATGTCAACTGTTAACACTGCTGAACTTGGTGATGGTGTTACCCTCAATTTGCTTATTCTCTTTTCTCAAGGCATATACGGTACAATTTAGTACGAGTCAAAGTTTAAAGGCGCGGCAGGCAGCAAAACACGCAATCGTCCCATATTCTTAATTCTTTTACCTCTTTTCCTTTTGTTTCACCTCTTTTCGTGTGTTCCACATGGGTTACTCAGCAATCATTTTTGAAAGCTTCGCTTTCCGGGTCTTTTGTGAGTTCTACTCTGCTTTGGATTTTACAAGTACCATGAGGCAACGGTAGACCTGCTCCCTTTCATGCCACATTGCTTATGCTTTCTAGTTCTTAGTACTGAACCCATTCCCATTCCCATTCCCATTCCTTGTCCCTGAGGTTCTAGAACGGCGTTGTTTCGAGGTATGTTGGCCTTCGCCTGTTTCGGCACTGCCCGTTGTGGGTCTTGGAGATCTGTGGTGTCACTGACGTTGAGTCTGAAGATTCTGTTGGCTCGTTGACAGTATCTCATTTTGGAACGGTTTATGATTTGGAAGTCTGATGAATCCATGTCATCAGTCTCCTCCTACAACTCCCCTAGGTCCAATTGGTTGTCAGGCATGTCAGGGGGTTCGTCTCTTCCTGTCTTGGCGTTCTCCTGGCTGACATTACGTATTTCTTTGAGAGGTACACAAGGTCCTTTGTGGTCAATGGTGACCGGGTCCCAGCACGGATCCATGTCCACGATGTGTCAAGTTTTGGTATCCATTGCATTGGTAATAGAGACAACTCTGTGAGTTAGTTCGCTCTTGTTCTGGAGCACCCTGTATAGAACTTTGTACACTGATGCAAGCTTATTGGTGATGCCCTTTTCAGTGTTGGATAGGATGTGGTTATATCTTGAGGAGTTCTTCCATCTTATTGCAGTCTTTCCTGTGCTTCTGGTCGTAGTGGATCTTTGCTGAGCTGGCAGCTTCTGAGAGGTGAGCAGTTGCTAATTCACACACCATCCAATTCTTGTCATAGGTGCTCAGCGTATTCTTCTGGTGTCATGACCGTTTGCATGTCTGGGAGTAGGAAGTACATGGGTACTGATGGGTCTTCCCCATACATCAGAAAGTGCAGTGTCTCCCCTATGCTGACGTTAGGCAAGGTGTTCATGATGTACTGAAGCACTGGCAAGAGGGATCCCTACGTGTCTTCGTGGTCCTGCAGGAATTCTATGATGCAGCCTTACATCTTCCTGTGGGCTCGTATCTGCTACATTGCACTGTGGATGACAGGCTGTTGTCCTGTGGTGCTTGATCCCAGTGAGTGCTAGCAGACTGGTGAACACCTTTGAAACAAATGCTGCCCCATTATCGGAGACCAAGATTGCTCATGATCTGTGTTAAGCATGTATTCTCTGATTAGTTTCCTCGCAGCTGTCTTTACGGTGATATTTCTGATTGGGATAAGCCAGACATACTTTATGAAGTAATCTATTATTGTCATGACATACCTGTACCTGTGTGTAGTTTCTGGGAGTGATCCCACAAAATCAATTCCTAGTATTTGAAACATCCTTGAGGAGATGACTGGTTGAATGTAACCTGCTCGCTTTGACTATGCGACTTTGGCAATTTAGCACACATCGCATGATCTGACGTAACTCTTGCAATCCGAAAACATCTTTGGCCAGTGACCCACTACTCATAGACATTGCATTGCCTTGGTCAATGGTTATACTAGATGCCCTGCCTTCTTGTGATCATGGCAATTGTAGCGATAGGTGTGGTGCAGGTCCTTGGTTACATAGATCCTCCAGCTTTCTGGTGTTCCGCTTTGAGGTGCCAGCGGATTGATGTAGTACACAAGTCCTTCATGGTTGAGGGTGTAGTTCTTCTCTGGACTATCATGACATAGTTGTATTTCTTGTCTTTCCCAGTGAGTTCCAATCTTGTGAGAACGTGGACTCTTGCCTATATTTGTCCACTTCTTGGGCTTTGAGCAGCAGCTGCTTGTCTCTGATGTCAACCAGAGGTTATTCTCTCAGGTAGCGCATTGGGTAAGATAGTTTCACCAAGTAGTTCATGGCTGTGAGTGCTCTACTGTTGTGTTGCCTGAAGCATCTTGGTTTTCATGGCTGACGTAGTCATCATCTGAATCTTCCGATACTGTACCGAGTTCCTTTATAGTGTATCTGCCAGAAGTTCTGCTTGCCTGGATGATGTATGATGTCCAAATCATAAGTTTGTTCGTGTATGGCCTGGTATGCTGTTCCTGACGATTTCCATTTCGAGAGAATCCACTTAAGTGCTTGGTTGTCAGTGATGAGAAGGAACCTTGATCTGACAATGTAGTCTCCCAATGCTTCATGGCTGCAACTGTTGCAAGTCCCTCCAGCTCAAAAGCGTAGTACTTCTTTTCTCTGTCCTTGAGGATCATGCCGAAAAATTCTATAACCTTTACACCTCCATCCACGTTCTAAGTCAACACGGCTCCAAAACCTTCGCTCAACGCAGCTGATTCTATTATGAAGGGGTGTTGAAAGTCTGAGAGTGCTTGGATCTTGAGTCCAAGTGTGTGTTCTTCAGATTCTCAAATGCTGGTCCACCTGAGCTCTTGGGTCCTTGCGTGTAGTTGGTACAGAGCGGCAGCCATTTCTGAGAAGTTCCAGATGTAATGTTTGAAGTACCCATATAATCCATATAATTGGGATTGGGTCTTGTGAAGTTGTGAATGGTGGCTGTGTTACTTGGTTAGCTCAATAACTTTAGCCGTGACGCGGATTTGAGAATTTTGAACTCTGGTAACCCAAAATGACACTTTTTTTCCTTTTTAAGGTGAGGGCTCTTTTCCGTACGCTATCAACGTAACGCCAACAGGAGCATGAATGCTCTTTCGGATATTCAATTCAGTGACAATAAAATCTTATTTGACTGAAAACTCCTAAAAAGAAAACTTGTCGTCAGGAGCAAATAACCTCTTCCTTTAAGTACTTAACAAAGTTGTTGAGTTCTCTCTGATGGTGTCGGCAATTATTTCCAGAAATTCTATCAGGAGCAACTGGCCGACATCCCAATTTTACTTTACTCTAGGCCCAAGTCTCACAACCACAAAGCCCACAACAACTTCAATCAGGCCCATCAGCATTAACCCCTTCAGCAGGAAAAAATCTGAGCAATAAAAACAGCTGAAACTCTACACACGATGGCCAACAATGGACTGATGCCAACAATACTATGTTCTCTTATGAAGCCAACTCTAGGTTCCCGTATGGAGAGACAGCTGTGGCTGTTGTTGCAAGCATGCGTCTTGATTAAGGGGCTCTCTAAAGTTGCTGCTTCGAGTTCCGTCAAGGTTCGTCCTATTTTTATGGCGATAGATCATACATAGACTATAGATATAATAATATCCTGCTTAAGGGGTTAAATGTGGGGAAAAGCTCATCACTGACTGAATAAAAGTTTACTTTCTCACTCACAACAATCTTCTCTGCGCCAATCATTTCCGCCGATAGTGCTATGCATTCACTGTCTAAAACCTCATTATTTTTCAAGATCAAATCACAAAACATGAAAATCACACGAGCAGTTGCATAGTCAATTCATTTCAACCTGTTGAAAGCCTTCCAACACATACCACATAACATAATAACAAACTTGCTACCCCTGGAATCACCAAATGTCTCTTCTCTTGGATGAATTTTTTCTCTCCAACTGCTTTCAGCGTAGTATTATAAATAAACACACTTCCCAATTGCATCAATTCGCTAGTGGAGTTCACCAGGAAAAGTATTTTGGCTGGCCTCATGTTCATAATATTTATAAATACCTCGCCGTCTTTTATCTCTCCCACGGTGCTTACATCTTCCTCAACATCACAAAACTTCTTCACTAGCTCCTCTAATGGGTAAACAAGCGTGCCACCGTTTCTCTTGAAATTTGATGTCTTATGAAAGCTTATACAAACCAACTAAAGAAAATTTCTTTGCGCAGATGTTAGTGGTCACCCATGACCCTTCCTGTTCCCTTTGCCACTCTGGCGCATAAAATATTTTTATTTTTTTATAATTCCACCATTCCCAAGGCCATAGGAAGTGGTACGGCTGGTGAGACATTTGCACATAGTTTTAAGATAACAGATACAAACACACAAAATGCGGCTGTTGTCGTCAACCCCTGGAAGCAGCACTATAACACGCGTATGTGATGTGACATGCGAGCGAACCAGAACGCATTACTGCCGAGATTTTGCAAGCAGTGTCAGTCCTGCTAGCATATAGGTCCTGGCTATTTGAATGTTCATTAAGACAGGCATTTGTCTCTGCTAATTCGTCATCCGCTTACAATTTGCTGGTACTACCGATAATTCTTTAATTTGACCTTTCTTCTAAGAGTCATGAACTTTGTTACACATTTTAATAGGTCATTCTATCAAGGCGGCTGCCCCGTGTGACCATCAGCTTTTTTGTCATGCATGCCACAAAAGGTGGCAACAGATAGAGTTTCGTGATACACTTGGGACTTATGATTAAACCGTTATATTTGCTCTTTATCACCGTTGTCAATCGAACTCTAGACTACGACTAATCATGAGCGGAGAACAGAATACAGGGTGTTTCAGAATAAAACCGACAAACCTCCAGGGCATACTCAGGAGGTAAAGACAAGTCGAAAAGTTCTATATAACACCTATCCAAAAATGCTTGGTTACCGAGATATCGCTCTATTTGACCCCATTCTTTTATGATCGAGTATTTAAGTCATGGATTTGTGGAAGCAGTGGAAGCCTGTATCAGACTGCCTTGCAAGGTGCACACCGTACTGTGGCCTCATACAAACAAACTCGGATGCAGTAAGGTGCTCCTACCAGTGGGAAAACTTCGCGATAATAAATTACGTTCGAAACTGCAATATCGTCTAATCTTGCCAAGACAGGAGCAACTTGCCGAGATGACATGTTTTGCCGTGAAGTGCACGTGGCTTCTTTTCAAGGCCTCTCTCTACCCAGTAGCTCTTAACGTGTCCCTAATGAAATACGTTAGAAGTAATTCTATATTTTAATTAAGAAAGCAATAGAATGCAGCAGAAGTTACTTTTTATTATTCCTAAGAAAACATGTTTTATTTTCTTGAAACTGGGCAGCCCAAGTATGTTCATTGTTCCAGACGTTTAAAAAAAAAAGAAAGCCTTCGTTAACCAGCTGAAAGCCGTACTGGGAGAATGTACATGGCCTGTTCCAAGTGATGATCCTGGAAGGTCGGGAGAGTGGGGGGGGGGGGACGGTAACCAACTGGCCCATTGGCTTTATAGTCCACGACATACAACATACAGTAATTTTTTTATAAAAGTGCTTAAGAACGTTATCAAAAGGCATGCCTTCCTAGGTCAGATCAGGTATTTCAATATCTTAAAGAGTTTGAGCTTCCGGAATCTGCTTGGAACGTTTACAACGCTCGTTAAACCCGCCCCCCACACCCCTCACCTCCTGGACCAATAGCCGTGCAGTGGACTCTAGTTTTGTTTTTTTAACTGCAAGAAAAAATAAATAAAATAAAGTGAACAGAACAAAGGATAGGGGAGATAAAAGCCCCTGAACAGTGGGCAAGGAAGGGGGGGTGGGGGGTGGGCGGTGCATGGGAACCGGCTTGCCCCCCGCCCCCCCCCCCCCCACCCACTGTTCAGGGGCTTTTATCGTCCCTCTCTTTTGTTCTGTTCTTATTTTATTTATTCCCCCCCCCCTCTCCTTGAAACCCCAAAATGTGTCATAACTAAGTAAGTTCCTCCAGAATAAGTGAAAAAGTAGAAGCCGAATACGGCAGTGATGGACCGTAAAATGCTTCAGCTTCCCGGACCCTACTCGTGAACTAACAACACCCCTGGTTATGTTCGGCCTCTTGCGAATATTTTTACGAGCTGTGGCTACGGTGCCACTATTTCGAGTCATTCAAGAAAAAAAGTTTGGTGACATTTCGCTCAAAAGGTGGGGGAACCAGATCACTCAAACCAATCCTCAACTGATGCATACAATCTTTATGCATATAAACCAACTAAACTAAACCATATTTCACAAAGCACAACACCATTTCCACCCATCCCCCCCCCCCCTCAGAAAAAAAACATGCAACTAGTACAAAAATATTTATGAAAGGCAGCGATGTTTTTTACAGCTTTGAGCAACATTTGTTGCGTGTAAAAATTATTAACCTGCGCCATCCTTTAAAAGTTTTTTAAAATTTATTTACAACTCTCTTGACAAGAGTTAGCCGTAGTTGCAGCTTTGAACGCAATTCAATTAGACAATTCAGTTGACGCTGCTTAAACGCACAAGATGGTGTATGAGGGCATAATAAATTGTGAACCATGCAGGCACTCAGTCATAGCCTGTGACTCAGAGGCTCCAATTAAGCCATGACTTCAATACTCGATCATAAAATATCTGGGGTCTAATAGGGCGATATCTCGATAACCAAGCATTTTTGGATAGGTGTTGCATAGGACTTTTTGACTTGTTTTTACCACCTTAGTATGCCCTGGAAGTTCGTCAGTTTTGTTTTGAAACACCCCGTATGTGAGTCAGTTAATGTCTTACACACTTGACCATGCTCTAAGTGTGTAAGCCATTAATATAATTATTCGGAACAATGATGTGATTTCTTATAAACCATATACTTCTTTGAAACACAATATGCGCACAATTTTAAAATAAAAAAGATATCTATGTAAACCAATATCTTCTGCAATTATTCGACAATCAGACATCACCATGTCATGTTCGATCGTCTACACGATTGTCTGCTTTTTGAATAAGCGGCCGAGCGCAGCCTCCACCACTTGTAAGGCTGGTTCTCAACTTCTCACGTAGCTCGGTAATAAACTCAATACGGAGCAGAAACTGCATTCCAGGATTGGATGGTCCCTAGAAATACATCAGTTCAACCTTCTCTCGAATGTGGTGTTGAATAGCCAAGGACTCCAGGCTCCTCAAATGTAGGTCTCTGTTTGAGTTTGACACAAGGAGGGTTTCTGTGCCTTCCCAGTTGGTCTTGTGGTGCTCTTCCATGTGGAGTACTGCATCGCAGTTTGTTTCCATTCTACCTCTGGTGTCTGCCATGTGCTGCTTGACACGGCAGAGAATTCCTTTTCGCGTTTCTCCAACATAAATGGCACTGCAGTCTCTATATGGTACCCTATACACTGCTTTCCAGGTGTTTACAATCTTCTTCAATAATCTTTCCTCACGCTAACTTGCCTCTCATCTTTTTTGCCGTCTTGCTTCTGGTTTCCTTCTCATCGCGACAAGCTGGCCCTGCAGCCCTTTCGAGTTCTTAATGTATGTGTCAGAGCCTTTCTTCTTGAGCACATCCTGAATTTTATCAGTCATCCCTCTCAGGTAGGTCAATGCTACTCTCGTTCGCTCTTCACTTTCTTTTTCTACTTCCAGTCTGTCTTTCCCCCTCCATCTCTCTCTTCTTCTCATTGCTTTCTTAGTCATACAATTTAGGCACCCGGATGGTATTGGGTAACCCAGTGCCACAAACCTCCCTTTTGTCATACACGGATGTTGTCTTGCTCATCAGTACAGTGTCTTCATACTCTGTTAAGTTCGTTCTGGGCAATAGCTTTAAGTTGCCCCACAGGGTACTCGGAGCTGAACGGAATACCTCTGTTATTGGCTATCGGTTTACGGCATGGATGGTACAGGATCCTCATGTCTTGGTGCCTTCCCAGGATCATATCTAAAAATGGCAGCTCTCTGTTACATTCTTCCACGTACGTAAAGTTCAACTATTCAGTCCATGCATTCAGCACCCGCTGCACATTGTCGGCCTCACCTCTCTTCAGAATGGAAATCCTATCTTCAACAAACCTACGCCACAACTTGAGGTTAGGGAACAAACTTTTACTGCAAACTGGTCCAGATGTTGGCAGCAATCTACGTAGAGTATGAAGGAAATACCGTTTGGCAAACCAAAGGAGCCCCCCCCCCCCCCCATGGAGTACTCGATCCCCCGTGGTGGCCGAAATGGTTCGTTCCCTAACCTAAAGTTGTGACGTAGGTTTGTTGATGATGGGGTTTCCTTTCTGAAGAGAAGTCAGACCGACAATGTGCAATGGGTGCTGACTGCATAGACTGGAGAGTTGAACTTAACGTACATGGAAGAATGTAACATAGAGCTGCAATTTTTAGATGTGGTCCTGTGAAGGCACCAAGCCGGGAGGATCCTGTACCATTCATACGAAAAAGCAACAGCCATCGACAGAGGCATTCCCTTCACCTCCGGGCACCCTGTGTGGGCAACTCAAAGCTATTGCCCAGAACGAAATTAACAAGGTAGTAAGACACTCTACTGAAGCTGAGACAGCAAGACAACGTCTGTACGTAGATGACAAAAAGGCGGTGTGTGGCTCTGGGGTACCCACCCGGGTGCCTAAATTGAATGATTAAGAAAGCAATAATGAGAAGAGAAAGATGGAGGGGTAAAGACACACTGGAAGTAGAAAAAGAAATTGATAAGCGAACGATAGAAGCATTGACCTACCTGAGAGGAATGACTGATAAATCCAGGATGTGCTCAAGAACAATGGCTTTGACACATACATTAAGAGAACTCTAAAGGGCTAAAGGACCAGCTTGTTGCGAGAAGAACGAAACTAGAAGCAAGAGGGTGAAAAGATGAGACATAAGTGGGCGTGAGGAAAAATCATTGAAGAAGATCGTAAACACCAGGGAAGCAGTATACAGGGTACCGTGTGGAGACTGCAGTGCCGTTTATGTTGGAGAAACGCGACAAGGAATTCGCTGTAGAGTCAAGCACTCAAGCAGCACATGGCAGACACCAGAAGCAGAATGGAAACAAATGGCATCGCAGTACACTACATAGAAAAGCACCACAAGACCAACTGGGAAGGCACAAAACCCTCCTTGTGTCTAACTCAAACGAGACCTACATTTGAGGAGCCTGGAGTCCCTGGCCATTCAACACCACATCCGAGAGAAGGTTGAACTGATGAATATCCAGGGACCATCCAATCCTGGAATACAGTTTATGCTCCATAGTGAGTTTAATAACGAGCTGTGTGAGAAGTGGAGAACCATCCTTACAAGTGGTGGAGGCTAAGCTTGGCCACCGATTCAAAAAGCAGATGATCGTCCACATGATCGAACATGACATAGTGACGTGATTTTTCTGTTTTTGCCTGATGAAGACAATCGTCTAAGCCCCTACCCTACATCTCCAGATTACTGACTGTCGAAAATTTGCAGAAGATATTGGTATAGATATTTTATTTTATTTTGAAATTGTGCATATACTGTGCTAAGATGATTCCCAAGTTTCAAAGTAAGCGACACGACATATTTAGACCATATACTTGATATAATCAAGGACCGTGGTAGCGGTCCTTATGTAAGCCTCAGCATGAACTTCCATGTTAAACGTCAAACTTTGAACTCCTAAAGTTTCGCCCAGAATTGACATCGACCAACGAAATTCGGTATTTGGGGTCGTGTCGTAACTATTTTACCCCATTACAAATTTTAATGACAACGATCGAACCGTTCGGCGTCCACAGCATGTCCATTTCTTGTTGTTGTTGTTGTTGTTTTTGTTCTTGTTGTTCTTGATGTTGGGACTCTTTGCTCTCACCTGGAGAGCGAACCACTGAACCGATTTTCAAGTTCTATAGCTGAGCAGAGCCGAGACGGCCACCTTTTTGATCCTCTGTAGTGCCCTCAATGGCGACAAGAGGGGAGGAGGGTGGGAATCTAAAAAGGTAATGTATATTTTCAAACGGCAATAGAAACCAAAACAACCAGACTTTGCTGGTATTTTGGAGTTTCTAGTTGCCTTGAAAATATCCATTACCTTTTTTAGTTGCATTCCACTGACTTCATCAAGGCGGAGGGAGCCATTAACACAAGCCCCCTTGAGTAGCGATCGGTTCCCCACACCAAAAAGAAAGTGAAATGGGGGTTACAAGACGCGTCGTGCCGCTACAAATGGGCTGATGCGAAAAAGTCCCTCGACTTGGTGAGACATATCACGAAGATAGTGAGACGTGAACACAGATGCATGTTGCCAAGAGGCAGCTTCCATAATATCAGAAATCGGTATATTACTGTGATAAGCCCAGGACGTGGAAATAGCACGGAGCTCGTGAGCCATTACGCGGATGCCTTCGCCCGCACAGGAGATATCAAGTGCTTCATAGGCCCGGACGATTACCGTTTTTAGCCAGGTGGCAATCATCTTGGCAGAAGTAACACCAGTCTTCAGATTGAAACGAAGAAATAGCTCTGACCGCCCCCTGCGGATGGGTTGAGATGCTTTGAGATAAAACCGGAGGGCCCGTACCGGGCATAAGGAACGTTCATCGTCATACCCCAAAATCTTTGATAAGGAAGGGATGATAAAAGGATGAGTACGTTCCTCCGGTTTCTGCGTCTTGGCTCGAAACGTTGCCTGTGGTGTCAGGGTCACACCTTCAAATTTCCGGTAGGAAGAAACAGTCCGATTCCTTTGCAGAGAGAGCTTGTAATTCACTACATCGCAGACAGGCAGCAAGAGCTATGAGGAACACAGTTTTTCGTGTAAGATGACTGAGGCGGGTGGAACCGAGAGGTTCATAAGGAGCTGATAGAAGAGCATTAAGAAGTAGAATAGACAGATCCCAGTCCGGGAACTGCCGTTTGATCCGTGGCCTGTCAAGACAGAAAGAGTGGAAGAGGAAAGAGATGCGATAATTAGTCAGCAAGTTCCCTTGATCCGCGGCTCGGAATACCGCATTTAGGGCGGAACGGTACACGAGGATAGTGGAACCTCGTAAGCCACTTTAAAAACGGATCGTGCCGATGGCTTGGGTGAGCAGGTCCGGAGCGAACGGTAGCATCCGGGGGTCATTGATGAGGAGACCCAGTAACGCCGGGAACCACGCTGCTGCTGGCCAATTACGAGCCACTAAGAGGAACCGTCCCTGGCAAGATGCAATCTTGCGTAGAACGATGGGAAGCGGGCGAGGTGGGGGGAAGACGTAAGCGTAGAGCTGGTTCCAGTCCGGTGTCAGGGCATCCACTGCCCATGCCCGTGGATCGGGAAAGAGACTGACGAACAGGGGAAGTCTGGCACTGAACCGAGTAGCAAATAGGTTGACCATGGGGCGTCACCATAGTGCAAACAGGGCCGAGCAAATGTTGCGGTCCAGGGACCATTCTCTGGCCGGAGGAGTCCGTCGAGACAGCGAATCGGCAACTATGTTCCGGGAACCAGGAATGTGGAGGGGAAGAACTTCCACGTGAAGACAGATGCATAGTTGAAAGCTGTCAGACGTAATTTGGTGAAGAGATAAGGACCGTGTTCCGCCTCCTTTCCTCAGATAGGCAACAGCAGTAGTGTTGTCGATGTGTACCTGAACAACACGGCCGGAGACATGATCTTGGAAGTGTAGTAGACTGAGAAAAACCACCCGAAGTTCCAGATGGGTTGAGATTTATGTGTTCCTGGGGCGGGGAGGGCCACTGGTTCGATACCGTGAGGTTGCCCATATTCGCTCCTCATCCTGTGAGGGAGGCGTCCGTGAACAAATGAAGCTGAGGCATCGGTTCGTGAACAGGAACCGAAGCAGTAAGGTTTAGCACATCCATCCACCATTGAATGGTTTGAAGCGGGAAGGACGGGCGGAGCGGCTGTGGTGGTAGTAGAGGCGCGACACGACGAGGATTGCCCCAGTGATCTGTCTGGTAATGATGAAGGGGGCGGGCCATCCAACGGCCGTATGGAACCAGATCCGCAAACGAGTCGACCGTTCCTATGAGAGAGGCTAGGTCGTTGAAGGAGTGATATGGAAGACGCAGGAACTCTCGTACTGTAGTTATGTGTCTGGAGATGCGATCTGGGGAAGGCATGACCGTTCCGCGGGCCGTGTCGAAAAGGATGTCAAGGAATACGAAAGACTGAGCTGGATGAAGGCGACACTTGGGCAGATTGATTCCCAGGCCCAGCGAGTGAAAAAGAGACACGGCGGACCGAAGGTTTTGTGTAACGACAGCTGCGTCGGAATGGGGCAGAAGGCAGTCGTCGAGGAAAGCATGGATCCGTATGCCCTGTCGATAGAGATGTGCCAAAACTGGCCGTAAGACCATGGTAAAAATGCGAGGAGCGGCATTGAGTCCGAATGGCAGACTGCAGAATTCCTAAATTTTTCCGTCGTGTAGGAACTGAACGAGGTGGCGGACAGAGGCATAAAGCGGAATGTGCAGGTATGCGTCCGCCAGGTCCAGCGAAATTGTCCAATCGCTCAGATGGAGGGATTCCCGGATCGTAGAGACTGTTTCCATCTGGAAGTGAGGATTGTCGATGAACTTGTTGAGGGGCTTTAAATTGAAGATAAATTGAGTGCCGCCAGACTTTTTTGGGCAGAGAAAAATGCTGCTGTAAAAACCAGGTGAGAACGGTGGGGAAAGAGTGCGGATTGCGTTCTTGTGAAGGAGAGAGCTTATCTCCTGTTGAATCGCCGGATTTGTCCCATTCCCATGGCGGGGGACGGAGTGGCGGCGGAACCAGGAACGTTGGCTTGAAGCCCTGGGTGATTATGGAGAGAAGAACCAGATCGTGAGAAATTGCTTGCCAAGCCGGCAGGAAGAAACGCAACCGTTCCCCCACGCCCTGTGGGGGTGGAGGAATGTCAGTAAGAGTCCCTATGTCGGGAACGGGAGGGAGTACGCTGGTGTTGCTTGGAGGGGTAGTTTGTCCCAAGGAATGGCCGCGTCCCCGTCCTTGGGAATGGGATGGAAAGGGCGACGAGGAACGTGGAAGTTTAGGCGGAACGGGCTCAGGTGTTTTCTGGCAGGGCCAGATGTCACTGGATGGATCAGGTCTGGTGACAGCAGAGGAACGATGACGCCTGGACTGTCGATTCTTGAGAGGCCAAAGTTTTTTGGAGACATCAACATGAGGAGCAACTTTAGGAATCAGACCTCTAAAGAGCGATTTCGATTTATGAATCGGTTGGTTCCAGAGGAGATGCCGCGTGGAATCGTGCAGATTCAAAGTCATGTTGAGCGCGATTTCGTGCAGAAGAAGAGTTGAGTTAAACTAGGCCCTTGTAAACCAGTTCATAGCATGGTAGGTTGCGAAGCAGCTCTTGCGGAAGACTTGATGAATAAGGAACGTAAGTTGTTTTGTGTCGGGAGGGGGCGGATCGGCATGAAGACGTTCACATAACGCATTAGCCGCGGTGCTCAGGACGTCTGCTTGTGACGCTGCTCGTAATCCCAGTCGTAGAATCCGATCAATGTCCCGGAGCACATAAACAGGAACTGGAGCAAGTCGGGGCAGGAACAAGGCGGAACCGAAGTCGAGTTTATTATCAGCAGTAAGAAACTCGGACTGCGGATAGGTGTCAAAATTGCGCAGATTGGCCGTTCCGTCTCCTGTAGGTCGAAAGAAGTAGTTTTCTCGGCCAGGCCATGGTGGAGGAGGTTCCTTGTCTAATTCTAAAGGGGAACCGTTGCTGAGAAGAATCCCACCGTTCCGCAGCAAGGTCGTGAGCAGAGTGGTAGATTGGCCTAGCAAAGGCTGTTGAAAAGGGTGTTGGTCCCTTAGGCCAAAACCAAATCCCGTTGCCAGGCCCCTATTCTTATTGGTCGGTTCCGCAGATTGAGACGGCTTGTAAAGGAAACAGTCCGGAACTATTTTCTCCACAGTCTTGAGTAGGTCCGGGAGTGGAATGTCAGTCGAGTCCGGGTCATCAGGGAACTGTGAATTGGTGTATTCCGAGAGGGAAGGATCAGGCGTGTAGTATGGATCATCCTCTTCGTCCTCTTGAGGAATCGGGACGACTGGTAAGGACTGCGACGGTCCAGGGGCTGGATCGGCGGAACGCGGCTTCTTCTGAGTGGAAGCGAGCCAGTCCGTAGTATAATCGGAGACAGGTACCTTACGTTTGAAGCACGAAGAGTTGAGTCCATCAAAGTATTCACCTGGGAACTGGTCAGTGGACCAGAGGAACCAGGAACAGCAGAAAGAGCGCTACGTCGGGAGGAACAGGAAGACAAATCCAGAGGAGTGGGTGGCGGAACTGGAGTGGCTGCCAACTTGGCCGCTACTTTGTGAGCCTTAAGTTGCAGCTTCAAAAGAGCGTACCGTTCCTTAGCCTTGGAGAGTTCCTTTTAAACGGAGCGTATGTCCGGGGAACGGAGCACTTGTCCACAAGGCACCGGAGAAGATTCGAGGGTGTCAAGAGGAATGGAAACCTCAGAAAGGAACGGGTTGTCAGGTGGCGGAACCGGATCCAAGGACTCACGTTCCGCTGAAAGTTCTAGTACTTCGACAACTGCGGACGACTGTTCCGCCGCTGCGAGAGAGGGGGAACGGGAACCGGAATGCGGCGTCGCCACTGGGCGTTCCCTTTGAGCGAGGCATGGTGTCCCGGTATCAAAGTGAACAGCGTGAAGTGTAGAGAAGAAAAGGTGGCCGTCTCTGCTCTGCTCAAGTTTATATACGATACGAGGCTACGCAGTAGAGCTGCACAGTGAGTAGCGACTCCGACGGACAGCCTCAATTTTAAATGCTCTATATTGAACAGCATTTGAGAAGGGAAATGCAACTAAAAAAGGTAATTGATATTTTCAAGGTAACTAGAAACATGAAATTTGGTAGACAAGTTTTTCTTAACAGTAAAAATCGAACCAGTCATGGGCCCCACATGAAATACCTCAAGTGCCTTCTGTGCCCCCTTCCCAGCATCCCCCCTGTGCCCCCTCCCAGGGGCTTGGGCAACAAATTCTTACAGATCAAACTAAAAACATGAAATTTGGTGCACAAGTGATTTTTCTACCAAGAGTTTGACGTGTAGGACCAGCTTATTTAACTGTGCCATGTAATTCAATTACTCCTTGCACTTGAGAATGTAATATTAGAACAAGACGCAAGTGATGTTAACACATACCAACTCGGTTAGCACCATACCATCCTCCAGGAGGTGGTGGTGGAAGAGGCGATGGTCCACTGCAATGCGGAGACTTAGGAGAAGATGGCATGACTCCGTTAGGAAGGGGAGGAGGGGGTGGACCAACCCCAGGTGGAGGTGGAGGAGGGGGTGGTGCGCCAGGAAATGGCGGAGGAGGTGGAGGGCCCATACCTGACATAGGAGGAGGTGGCGGTGGTGGTGCAAGGCCTGAACCAGGTGGGGGTGGAGGAGGGGGTGGCACACAAGGTCCAGAATCCAACGGCATAGGTGGAGGCGGAGGAGGTGGGGATATTTCTCCGAGATCAGGAAATGGAGGTGGAGGAGGAGGTGGAGGCGGTGCTGGAGCAACACACACTTCCGATTCCGGCATTGGTGGCGGCGGAGGAGGAGGAGGAGGCACAACGGCTTTGGAAGCATCATCCACTGGAGAAAAGTCGGCCCTGACGCGGTCCGTTAGGGCTTGGATGTCAGCTAATGTTCTATACTTTTCCACTTCTCTCTCGAGGGACGATATCTTGTCCATACATTCGGCAATGCTAGCTGAATGCTCGGAGCGAAGTTTGGATAAGGTTGCTTCATAGTCATTCTGCAAACAGCCCAAAATCAAAATTGTAATGAAAAAGATTGTTAACAGGAACAAGATCATGTAACGAAAACAATGAAGTGGAATTTGGAATTCCTAATGTAGGAACTTGAAATTGTCAATAACTGCAAGCAGGAATTGTCTCAACACAACCTCACTGTACTACTTTTCCCCGTCCTTTTTAAATTTAAATTTAGAAACTTAATTGTTGCATGTCATACAACATTATAAAAACTGGCTATTAAATATGTTAACTACATTTTCACAACTAGATTGGGAAATAAAATACAGAAGTGGTCTATAAAAAATGTAACTGCAAAGATTTGCTTCAAGTCCAGTAGAGGAGCCTCCTCTTGGCATTAGAAAAAAGTTTGGACTTGATAAAAAGTTTGGACTTTAATAAATGTAAAGTATATTTCTACCTTCATGGACTTATGAAATGCGGTGTTTGACTTTGATAATTGTTAAGACATATTGGAAAGAAAATTACGGAAAATCAACGTGCAAAAAACAATAGTTCAGTTGCTAGGTAATATTCAATGGACAATGAATTCCCGATGGTGGTGGGCACTGCAACAACATTCATATTCTCCAGGCTGTGTATTATTGGCTTAGGAAAGACTTTTTACATGCAGTCTTCGTCTCATTATGCTGGCTAGGAGTTTGTTTTTGAATATCCCAGTCAGACCAATCCGAGCGGGCGACTGATAAACAAACTCCCAAACCAGCAGTGAGACGAAGACAGCTTGTAAAAGTCTTTCCGAAGCCAATAACACACAGCCTGAAGTAGTTGAATGTTGTTGCAGTGCGTATCGCCATCGAGAATTTATTGTTCATCCAAAATTGGCGTAACAACTGAACTGTTGTTTTCTGAATTTTGATTTTGAACTTTAACTTAATGCTACACCAAGAGGAAGCTTAATACAGGGTGTTTAAAAAAAAAAAACGCTACACGTCGAATGTGTCTACACGTCGAATTTGTCTAAGTCCAACAACCATTCCCCGTCACTATAACCCTTAACCCTGACCTCAGTAAAGAAATCATGAAAGTTATTCCTGACCTCAGGAAAGAAAGCTTTTATTTGCTTTTTAAATAAGAACGCAAAAGGTAACAAAAGCATTGGACAGCATTGGAGGGGGGAGGGGGACAAAAAAAACAATAACAGCCCTTAATTAGATTTCGAGTAAGAAGGGGAAAAAATTTATTTGGCCGTCAAGCAAAATAGCTAAAATAAAGGCTGGATTCCAAATAAAAACGCAAAAGGAAAAAACGCATGTGGTTGGTGGGAGTGGGGGGGTGGAGGAACAAAAACAATAAAAGCCCATAATTAGATTTCAAGTAAAAAGAAAAAAAATTTGCATTTACTTTTTAATTTCAAATAGAAAGAGACAAGAAAGCATTTATTTGGCCTTCAAATAAAATAGCTAAAAGAAATGCATTTAAAGTATTTAGATTTCAAATAACAATTCGCAAAAGGAAAGTATTCACGCCTTAAACACGAAGATGATTCCGATCGACACATTCAGTTCTGTGAGGAATTCCTAGATTTCAAATAATAATAAAGTAAAAGAAAACGCGAATGTGGAACCTGGGGGGGACGTTGCCACGGTCCCTCGTCCCATTGCCGGACCAGATAAGCTAACCTCTAAAAGGCTGATATTTGACATTTTGTTTCAAACCAGTTATAATGTAAATTAAGTCCATCATTAAGGTTTAGAGACAAAGAAAGATGTTCCAGGTATTGAATCACGAACGAAGGTGTTTGAACTGGTAACAGGACAATTCGTCCCCGGACATTTCGTCCCCGGACAACTCGTCCCAAAAAGTTCGCCCCCGGACATTTCGTCCCTGGACAATTTGTCCTGAATTTTGTCCCCGGACAATTCGTCCTCTATTTTTTATAATAGTTTAAATATGTGCCTCTTATACTTTTATTTTCGTAGAAGTTAAACGTACATTCTTTCCAGTTGGATTTTCTGTGTTACTCGGCTTTGCAACATTACTTCAGACGCATCTAAATGTTGCAAAGGCATTCATTTTCCTACTTTTCCCCTCGTGAGAAATAGTTTCCTGTGTAAATGTTCCAAAAGTTATTCCGTGCAGGATGCTCGAATATAGTGAGGCAGTATGTCCTTTTAATTACGGCCCACATGTTATTAGGTATTCATTCGGGTGTGCAATTTGTTTTTTTCTGTTATTTTAAGCAGTCCTCGTGTAACAGCATGAGTTGATAGATTCTTTGGGTGAGTTTAGGTCAGTAGAACCAGGAGTTAATAAATGCATAAACGTTCGTAGGACGTGGGATTAAAAGGTGTCAGCTTTCTGGAACAAGCATGAACTGTCGTGGAGTCAGGAGGCAAAACACGTGATTTCACCCCAGTCGGTCTCGGCTTGAAGTAGCCGTCTGCTTCACCGCGTTACGCTTGTAGAACGCTGTTGCGCGAGCACTTTGTTGCACGCATGCCTGACGGAATAGTAGCACGAGTGGTACTTTTGGCACCTATTGGGTTAAAACCTATGGAGCGTATTTTGAACGTGAGATATCCCAGAAACTACAGCTACGATCAGTCGATCAATAACTGGCCACATTGGGGAGAGATGGAACACGCGGTAATGTTATCATAGACACTTCATCGAGCCCTCCGTGGCATCTCTTTTATGTCGCTCCTGGTAGAACCTATTTATATTGACACGTTATGGGCAACAATTTTAGTTCACAGATTGCATCTGGAGTACGCCACCAATTCTAAACGCGAACTTTGAAGTTTGATATTTGCCGGTCGTTGGTCGGCTTTTAAGTTAAGCAGCCTTCAGAAAAATTTAAGGACTTTTTTTTATTATTTATGGTTCGTGGTTTGTAACTTCTGCGTGGTCAAGATAATTATGAAAAAAAAATAGGGGACGAATTGACCGGGGACGAACTTTGGGACGAATTGTCCGCGACTCGTTCGAACTGCCCTCCTCCAGCAACGACACACTCACCACATCTGCTTTCCACACCTAAGCATATTCTCCTGCATAAGTCAGGAGTAAATGTCTCAAATGCAGCAGTAATGAGAACCTGCAGTGTTGCAATATCCTGGGCTGGTTGAATGTACACCAAATCCCGTAGTATTCCCCACATACTAAAGTCCATAGGTATCAGATTGCACGATCGCGCGGGCCATTACCTCTCACCTCTATACCACCAGCTGTTGGGAAATTGGTCATCAAGAAGGTCTCGCACCTGTGTTGCATAGTGCGATGATGCACCATCTTGATGGAAAATAATATCTGCTGGACACTTTTCCCGTACAACCGGCAGAATCCTGTGTTCTAGCAGCTGACGGTACACTGCACCGTTGATTGTTTCATCAAGGAAGAATGGTCCATTGACCCCCCCCCCATACCTCCCCAAACATTGGCGCCAGGTGACGGCGTGAATGCCGCCATAGTGACGTGTGGGTTGTCATCACTGTAAAATATGCAGAAACTACGTTGTACTGCCGCCGTACAAGTGGCTTCCCCCAATCATTCAGGGTTGCTACTTGTGTTTTTTTCCTTTTGCGTTTTTATTTGGAATCCAAATACCGTAAAAGCCTTTATTTTAGCTATTTTGCTTGATGGCCAAATAAATGTTTTTATTTTTTTTTTACTTGAAATCTAATTATGGGCTTGTATTCTTTGTTCTGGTGGCCCCCCCTCCCCCCAGGGCTGTCACATGCTTTTGTTACTTTTCGGTTCTTAATTGAAATGCAAATAAAAGCTTTCTTTCCTAAGGTCAGGAATAACTTTCTTGATTTCTGTACTGAGGTCAGGGTTAAGGGTTATAGTGACGGGGAATGGTTGTTAGACTTAGAAAAATTCGAATTCGGCGTGTAGCATTTTTTTTTTAAACACCCTGTAGCTTTTGCCATTGGGAAGACATTTACCAGTTCTTGTAGTGGCACGGGTCTAAGACACCAGGTAAGTAGACGTCTAGGTGTCTTTTGAAACAAAGGACAGAAGGTGCCTGTACAACATCAGCAGGGAGTCTATTCCATTATTCCATAGGGAACAAACCCGGAAGGGCAGTTAGATTGGCGCATGCGTGAGTTACATCGCCGTTTGAATAGGTTTTTCCCGTTGTTCTTGGTGGATTGGCCATCACTGATTGTGAACCAGGTGACTGTGATATTACTTGGACCATGTAAGCACTTGTATGTAAAGATCAGATCCCCTCTTGATCTCCTGTAACGCAGAGTTGGCAGTCGTAATACCTTCAGGCACTCTAAGGTAAGTCGTGGTGTCCGTTGACGACTTTGGTAGCACGTTGTTGTACCCTTTTGATTTTGTCTGCATCATCTTCATATCTAATCCACCAAGCTCGGCTGGTGTATTCCAGAATAGTGCGTACAAGCATGCAGTAGAGCCGTAGGAAGGTTATTCAATCCGGAAACTGGAAATCTCTTTTAATGATCACCAATGCCTTGTATGCTTTGGAGACCACATAGTTGATGTGCATTGAGTATGAGAGCTGGGAGTCTACGATGATCCTAAGGTCTTTTTGGCTGTTGCTTGTTTTGATGGGGGAAGTGCCTGGTGTCACAGAGAAGTTGATTAAGCGATCGGAACTAAATTGGGACAATGGCACAGTTGGCTGTATTCAGAGACATTTTCATCCTATCCACCCAGCTTGCAAAATTGTGAATGTTCCAAAAGGTCCACTTGATCACTGTCGGTAACTGCCAAGAAAATTTTGTGTCATCAAGGAAGACAGTGTTTGCGTTTTTTCTCCTCAAAATCTCTTGGACACCGTACAAGTTGCTGTCGTGCTTTTTATGGACCACCCTGTGTTAGAAACCATTGATTAAACAGGGTTTATAGTCACATAAAATTACAAGCTCTCTTCACCATCAAAGATGTGGTTTCAACTCTGCACTTATCTTTGCACATTTTGACAGTTCAAGGCACTACTAAGCTTACATCATTGCTACCAGAGCCAGATTAAAAATGAGGCAATTAAGGCAGATGCCTCAGACCGCAGATAGTTTAGGCACCCCCTTCCCCCCGCCTCACGACTACTTATATTTTTTTCCCATTTTTTCTTCAAATGTTGATGTCGTGGTTATATCGTGTTTATGTTAGATTAGGGTTTATTAACCTAACCGAACCAATTTTTCTTCTCCTTCAACAAACAAATAGCTGAAGCTGCTCATTGCCTGATTGAGACGTCAACGTACGGTGTAAAAGAGTACTGTACGTGTTTTCTATCGGCCGTCAGATTGCGGCGCAGGCCAGGCAATAGCTGTGATGTGTTGCGTTCTTCGAGCAACTTCACTTCTACCAAGGGCCGATTATTTGCTTGCCCAGACTCCTCTAAAATCGTAACCAACCAACCTGTGAGTTACGGAAATGCTTTTGTGTTGTGTGGTGAACTACTTTTATATTGTACTTTTTTTTTGTTTTACAAGATGCAACAACGACGTTTCTGGATCCAAAGTCCCATTCTGTGTCCCGTCTGTGTAATCGCACGTAATGCTGTATCTTGTACACTAGTGATTGCACTGGACTGAAAAACAATAGGTCAGTTGACGTAGTTTCCCGGACTGTATGGTCCCCCATTTTCACTTAAAAAAAAAAAACCCTTTTGGAGTATTAGACATTTTCAGGGCTCCCTTTTTGTTTATGGACCAACCGCCTACCCTGTATATATTAGAACCCTCAATACAGACCGATGCTTTGGGCCCCACTATATCTTAATCCGGCCCTGTTACTAGCTATACTGGATTGCATGACTGCTTGCAATATTGGGGTTGCCAATATCTAGACACACGCTAGTATGTCGTCGCCAAGTAACAGTAGATCATCCGATTGTAGACATCCAATTGTTAAAGATATTGTTGATGAAAAAAAGGCGGCCTCAATACCAGACTGTGTCTTTTAAGTGAAACAAGCTTCTACCGGATTTCAGCGTACTGGTGTAAATTCCCTATGCGGTCGAAATCTTTACAGATCGTTTGAATCAGTTTTCTTGGGTCCAGTAACGAAGAAAACCGCAACATTAAAATGTGGGAACGTGTTCTTTATGGAGAAAAAGTGCCCTCAATAAAGTTGATTTGTGTTACCCTATAAATTCTTGGTGTTACTAGTGACTAGTAACTAGCTAATCCGCAGGCTCCCTTGTTAATTCTCATAGGGTATAAAGACACCTGTACAGCTCACTAGGGAAAGTTGCCAAATCTAAATTTTGGCAGACAGGTAAAGCGTCATATGGGGAAGTGCCTTTTTCTAAAATGGGAGTCGCAGGTAGCAGCACGTGGTCCTGAAGTGGCGCGTAAGTGCAAAATTATTGTAACCATTGTTTGTATTGTCATTCAACAGTAGATTAGAACATGGTTAAGTGTTATACGCTTATCATTTCAGTACTTAATTGTCAGAATACATTGTTGTTGCAAATAGGTGGTTCACTTATGCTGTAAGTTAAGTTTAGAGTAAGGTAGCTTTTGTAGCAGGGTGTTTGGCTTTGGGCCACGGCCCGAATAAATTTCTCATTACTGTAATATGTATGTAATATGTAAATCGAGAGCAGGAAGCATTCTGCTTATACGCTCCCTCCCTCTCAATAAAACCATCATAAAAAAATACAAGTTTCGAACTAAATGATTTTGTCCAGTCTGTTTTTGAAAGTGTTGATCGACGTTGCGTCAACGACACTCTGGGGCAGAGAGTTCCAATCGTCAATCACACGATGAGTGAAAAAGGATTTCACAGTGTTCACCCTTGCTTGCGGCTTGAAAATTCTGGAATTGTGACCTCTGGTACTTACACACTTCGAAGGCATCCATCTTACTGGTTCACTAAGAGACAGGGTATCTTTTATTGCATAGGAACTTATTAAGTCCTTGCAGTTACCATACTCTTATGCTTGTTCTTAATTTATTTGGAATGGCAAATTATGAATGGAAAATTTATAGACATAAAATACCTCCAGACAAAAAAGGTAGATGTGACGATTAGACCGTGGGATTCTTTGTACATTCACAGGCCTATGAAAGTTGCGATATCCACCCAAAACCAAAACTGGTATAAGAGAAGCCGCCAAGTTTCCAAAAAGGATTGGCCTTTAAAAGTAGTGATATCATTTAACCGGGGAAAGGCCGCCAAGGTTAATCCTATTAGCCAAGCACTAATGAAAACGTTAAATTAGCCAAGCGTTAAATGAAAACTTGAAGCTTGATACCACTAGTAGCAATCTTCTAAATTTCATTTAACCTTAAACTATTAGTAGGTGCAATTAACTTGGCCAAAAGATTAACCATGGTGGCCTTTCCCTGGTTAAATGATATCACTACTTTCAAAGGCCGACCCTTTTTGGAAACTTGACGGCTTCTCTTATACCAGTTCTGGTTTTGGGTGGATACACCATATCTTTAATACAGTTGCCCACATTTTTCCCCTCATTGGTGAAGCAACTAAAGAGGCTTTATTTATTTTTTACTGTGAAAACAATGGTATAATAATGGTGTAATAATAAATTACCTTCACATCCTCCACATTCTCATTTTGTTCTTTGCGTAGACCTAATATCACCATTTGAAGATCTGAAGAAAAAAGAACAAAAATTAATCTAAAATACACAGTTTAAGAATTAATACACTTTATCTAACACAATGTGGACACAGTCAGATGAATGACACAAAAAAAAAGATGAAGTTTTTGTTAATTTACTACGACTTCTTAGATATAACACCAGGAACAACTAGGCACACGTAAAATTACACTACCCTGCAGATGATGGTTCATGGTGAAGGAATTATCGACAAATCTGACACTTTGTCATTATACTTAAAACAACTTCAAACCTGCCACTGTTGATCTGCTTCTAGAAAAATAACAATGACTAGGTGCCTGGCATGGCTGCGGTGACGAAAAAATTAATTTACAATGCACAATTTATACAATATATGGAACATGTAATGATATTTGAAACATGCGCACAGCTCGTCATCCAACCAGTTGCATATCTCAGTGGTCATATTTGAAACATGCACACACCCAGCCTGCCAGATGGACAGACACTAAGCGTTCTAATTATATAGACGGTCTTGAAAATATTCTTGTGTTGTTTTTAGGATTATCTGTGATGCAACTGTAAACTCTACGGTGTAGGTTCAGCACATATCGTATTTTGATATGCTTCCCCTTCAGCAAAAGACCATCGTCAGGAGAGCGACACCATTTTGCCAGAAGAAGGATAGCAGCAGCTTCGAAAATGCTGTTGATTACTATGTGAGAAGAGTTGTCTACAATTCCTTTGCCGAGACACAAGTGATAAGCACGAATCCCACACAAAACAAGAAGGGTACACACAAAATTCTTTACATTAATGTTTCTCAGTAACTAAAGCCTAAATACATGGAACAAACCACTATTCGGTGGTTGAGAAGCTGTGAAATGCTCAGGCGACAAACCACCCTTGTGACTCAAGTCGTCCCAACTGAGTACAGCTTTTGTTAGAAGGCAAGAATGTGTCGACTTACACCTTATCTATTCAGAAATGATTTAAGATAGGCTACTTCTAAAAAGGACGCCTGCCCTTAGTCACTGCAATGACAGAGGATGCATGCCAAAAGAGCGGTTCATCATATGAGCTCACTGAACTCACTGTATGATAACAGACACAAAGTTCGTTTCCAATATATTCTTGTGGAATTAGACCACAGGTTCATGTCTTATAAAAGGAAATTCAGGCTGTTTGAACTTGTATTTTATAATAACTTGCCTTTGTAGGCAAAGTATAATCACAACATAACGTAAATGGGGCGAGGGATAGTCGTCTTATTAAAAAAAAACCGCATAATTAGAATAAAACATACAGTATAACGGAACGTAGTCTAACAGGAAATTCGTATAATGGAAAATCGTCTAAATGGAAATTCGTATAATGTAAAATCGTCTAATGGCCTCATTCGCGCTGCCGCGCTCATTGCGGCTATACGTATAACATCACAAACCGCAGTTAGACGTTTATCCAGTTAGATGTTATCCATTATACGATTATCTATTATACGATATATTTATGCAGATATTAGACAATTCTCCCATTAGACGACTTTCCAGTTAGATGTTCGTCCGACGCCCCAAGTAAATCACCTCCTGACAGGCCAACGGTCCACAAGTGCATAAACACATCAAACGCAACTTAATTTTTGGCCACATTTGCTGACCGAAAATTAAAATTCGTTTGATGTTTTTATGGACTTGTGGGCCAGGAGGTGATTTGATTTCGTATCCCACTGTCTCACAAATTAATTGGATACCACAATGTAAAAGGTTAACGGAGCAAACAGACTGCGTTAAAGACTGGCCTTGTGCAAATCCAAGACACACTATTCCGAGGAAGGAAGAAAACTGCCCAAACTGGGGCTCGAACCAAGGATATACCTCGTACTAGTCTGGGCGTCCTAACCATTGCACTACCGTCACGGGTCCCGGCTACAGGTTACAGACGAGCTTAGAAGCTGTTCATCGTTCCTCAGTGGTGAAGTGAACGCCGGAAACATACACAAGGAGGGAAAGCAATTTGCTTCTAGTCCTCACTAGAAAATATATTGTGTTCGGGTTCCAGTCAGGGCAGTTGTCTTTTATTTTCTCATATCAGTGTATTCTTACAAGGCCAGTAATTTATGCAAAACTGTTTGCTTCCTAAACAAAACGAACGATTGAAAACTGTTGCGTATATCAATTCTTCAACTGCAATGAGACAAAATTTAAAATTTTGACTTTTTGGTACTATAGAACAGTGACATTTGCCGCCATATTGACACCAGTATGGGTTTTGGAGGGCATAACTACAAGGTGCACTACATAAAAATGGAGGAAAAAACAACGGAAGAGCGGATTTCTTAGGCTTAAAATAACGTTGTTTTCTCCAAATGCGTTTTAGGTCTAAGAAATCACTCTTCACAGCATCGGCTTCTCTCTGCAGTGCCCCTTGCAGCTAACCCATTAAGGCTCCATAGAGTTATACACAATAATACTACGTCGTGTCACTGCTCTATTGCTTACCACTATATGGTACTTTTGATGCTATTGCTTCCCAATAAATCGAGCTGGTTTGTATACACACGTTTATAACTATTGCCCCCATAAGAAGAAACATTCCGGCCAAAACGTCAAACGTACCAAAAATGTAAATTACTTAAACTGCCGAAGCGTTAAAATATTTACGAATCAACGCCATCTATGGAAAAATAATATTACTGAAACCTAATAAATTTCCAGGTTTTTTTTGTTTTAATTGCATAAAGTACTGTATGACCACTTTTAATATTTTTTTTCATATTGGAGTTTTTTAAAAGGACACTAACTTATTGTAATAGGTATACGAGTGTAAATTGCGTGAAGCCAATTAGTGTTGCCGTTGAGACGAGACAAGCTTTGAAAAAAATCTCATCTTGTCTCGACCTTTCATTTTAAATTCGTGTGACTTCTCATCCCGTCTCAACTCATTGTTGCTCGACTTTCTGGCTTTAACAATTCGTAAACATAGAAACGTGAATTAAACTCAAAACAGAACCAGAAAAACTTTTTTTTTTAACTCATGGTGGTCAAAAGAAATAGTAAAACACGTTCGAAAAATTCTCAAGAGTAATTGTGTCAGTTTGGTATTGGTGATGACATTTACCACCAGCAAGGTACCTCTGCTCTCATCCACAGAGTATTCTTTACTGACAAGCCCAAACAAGGGCGAAAGGGTCTGTCTAGAGATCTCTATGGGTGAGAACAGCTTGATTTATTGCCATAACCCATTTATTGGGATGTAGGTGAAAATTTTAAAAATAATACAAGTGTTACAATAATATAAAAACAATTCTTTATATTTTACTCACAGCAAACGAGGAGCCTACTGGCTGCTAAGAATAGTTGTATCCTTTGTATTTTACGGTTTTTTTTACCACGAGTTCCGCCTCTATTATTTGAATTTGAATAGTTGGGCACAGAATTCTATGCGACCGTAGAGCTTAAATAACTTCATGGTTTAGGCAACTTTTATAAAATAAGTAGGTCTATTCACGCAAATAAAATATCATCTTTGCCTCGCCAAAACCGTGAAATAAGTCGAGATAAAGTCGAAATAACTGAAATTATTTCACGCCTTGAATCATCCCGCCCTCGACTCAACTTGCAAACGGACTGTTTCGACGTCAAACGAGGGTCGACCAAAAGTCGAGATTTTATTGTCTTAACTGCAACACTAAAACTACTGAAAATAAAACTAAAAATGAAAAGAAATTCACAGCAAATTATTTCAAAGCTGTGACTTTTGCTTTTAAATCTTGTACACACCATGCTTGTTCCATTTTCATAAAAGTGTTATAAGAAAAATTATTTACTTAATTATTTACTTAACTATAAATTTGAAAAGCTCAAAACAAGTATGTGGGTTACTCCATAACCAATACACCACAATCAACATTGGCATTTTTAAAGCATGATTCAAAAATGAATACGCCAACACATACAAATTATTACTACATTATTCTTACCTTCAGATGTATCCAAAGTACCATCTTAGTTAAGCAGCAATAGAACAAAAGGAAATCCACAATAAATTTGTTTTTGTAGTTGCCAAGAATTGATTCAAAAGAATGACGTAGACGTGCAATTTAAAGAAACAAATAATTTATTTTTAGCAGTTCAAACTCAACCCTAGTAATTGCTACTTCTGCAAGCACTGTTTGATTAGGAAGGTTTGGTTTAGACTTAGCTCATTCAATTTGCCCGCACAAAAACTAGAATAACTAAATGAGACTTAATTACTATAAATTACTATAAATAGCACTTAAAGGGGAGTTGGTACCAAACGAAAGTTTGGAGCATCTAGCGCTATCGAACGCTATCTAGTTCTCTCTGAAAATATCTTTTAACATAACAAAGAAATATCTTTTAACACAACAAACAAGCCACTAGCCTTCTGAATTATTGAGTAAAATTTTCGTACGTCCTCGTGCACCTCGATGTAAGTTGTAAAGATCAACGATATTAATGCCACTAGATGGCGCCATGGCAGAATATAAAGCAAATACCCTGGCGCCATCTAGTGACAGAAATATCGTTAACCTTTACAGCTTTCTCCCAGGTGCACGAGGATGTACCAAATTTGTACTCAATAATTAAGGAGGCACGTGGCTTGTTTGTTGTGTTTAAAGGTATTTCTTTGTGCGTTCCTTTGCTTGCTGCGAGATGCTGCGGATATTAATTTGGTGGCAACCCGCCTTTAATTACTATAAAACAAAATGCTGACTTTTTAATAAATTGTTCATGTGCATCAAGATAAGTTCTTCGTTCAGTTATTCATCTGATCGCCAGTCGCACCATCACTGTTTAGGACGTTTAAATTATCCATGGCAAAAATTACGCAAATTTCAAAGTTCTGTACACTTGTGAGTATTTGCGAATTTTCGACGAACCATAAAAACATTTTTGCGCTATTGTTCTTCTTCAGGCATTCCTTAGTTGCCACTATTTTTTTTTAGCACTATATTACTGAGTTGACAAAGGGAAAAAGTAAAAGAGTGACAAGGAATACCTGAAGGAGGCGAACAAGAGTGCAAAACATTTTTATGGTTCGTGGAAAAATCGCAAGTGTACTAAAATTTTAACTTTGCGTCATTTTCGTCATGGAAAATAATTTATTTCAAAATTATTTTTTTCCGATGTTTGAATTGGAGTTGTATTAGCAAGTCACCAATAACAAGTATTAAGGGTGATCAAAAAGTCTGGTTTTCGATAAGAATGTTCATGAATGTGCTGTGAAAAGTGATTTGTTTGTGAGATATAATATCAAACCATCTGAGGCTTTATGAAATGCCCATGACAGTATCATCAAGGTCAAACATTTTGAATTTAGAGATAATATAATTTCAAAACAAGAATTTTGTGGAGTGTGCACATTTAGTAAAGAACAATGTTCGTTCAGTTTATTTGTCACCACTTCGAAGAAATAAAAATTGACGTATACATGCCAAGTACTGCATGCTGCCCTCAAGACGCAAAGCAGTTAAAGGTACATGCATCTGTGTTGGCTTTCGTGTATGACTCGGTTTTGCAACATTAGTTCAAACGTATGTAAATGTTACCAACACAGTCATATTCTTGTTTTTTTTTTTCTTTCGTGAGAGATGATTTTGCGACATTAACTCTAACATCTGTTGCAAATGCTATTCTCAACGGGTCGCACGATATACTGGAAGGATTTATGTGCCTTTAAGCATTCATGCAGGCATTGGTGCTTCAAAACACAGCATCTTGGGGGAAGAAGAACCGTTTTGCACTGCTGCTAAATGGCAATCCAGCTCGGAAGGGGGGAATAACGCCCCGAAGTACACCACAATCTTCGCGACTAGTTCCCCGGGTTTCCAAATAAAGTGAGGCTTCAGCTATAATCACAAGTGGACACCACATAGAATCCCGCAACAGGGCAGGATGCACCTGGGACTCAAAGCAACACCCCCGCCTGCCTTATAACAGCCACGCGCTGGTCGCCATCCGCGTATATACCTCGCCAAGGTCAACTGAGATAGTAGCTGCATTTCTCGCAGCGAAGAACGCAGCTACTGTCTCAGTTGACATTGTGCCTAATAGATGAACCAGCATGAACGCATTAATTGTGTCGTCACAAACCGGAATGAGTCTCGTATTTTAACATCACAATTTATAATTTTCTAGGCCAGTGTCTTACAATTTTGCTTCGGTGATCTATTGGAATAATTAATTTCAATTTTTACAGCATTAGTATCTTAGATTTTTGATCTTGTGGTAATTATTAACAAATTAGTACATGCACACACACAGATGAAACGTCATGGTTATTGTAAGCGCGCAATGGATCCCGCACTTAAATAAAGTTCCCCAATATTCAACAGAAAATCTCATAGATGCCACGTTTTAAAACGGATTTTTAGCCAGGGGTTGACTAAAGGTTAAGTAAATAAAACTTTGGGGCAGTACTTGATGTGGAGGATCGAGAAAAATGGCGGTGGGAGGAATATACTTTTAAATTGAATGGGCATGGTGCTTGATTAAGTAGAGCATGGTACACAACTTTCTACTTTGTGATTTTTATCACGAAGGTAAGCAGTTTTCTCTTTACTAGGTAAGCAGTTCAAAATGGTTCACCTTTACGATATCTGTCAAGGTCATTAAACAGGACACACACGGTTTGAAATTATACCTGGTAAATAAATTACCTTACTCTTTGCAGATCGTTAAAAAAACATTAAAATTTAGATTTCATTATCATGAGGTCAGAAGCAGGCTATTTTTTACGGAATATGAAGTGGCACTCTCACAGGGTTCAGACAATTTTTTAATTCTCAATTTCCCTGGCATTTTCAGGTTTTCCAGGTGCATCCAATGACAATTTCCAGGTGTTGATCGAAAATAATCCCAACATCCCAGAAAATAGCTGTTTGGAAACGAGTCCAGACGGGACTTGACACATTTTCATCACTGCAGATATTGCCACTAGCCTATCCTAAGATTTGGTTTATTAAAGTTACATCGAAAATACTTGAAAATATTAAAGCATAAATTAAATTATTTGCTACTAGCCTAGGATTTTGTTTCGATCTACTATTCAATGGAACTTACAGATCAGACAAAGGCATTTATTTAAATCCCCTGTCTTTTCTCCCTGATTTTTCAACAAAAAAAAATAGTTTTTCCTGAAAGTTCCCTGAGACTTTGGCTCCATTTTCGTTTTCCCTGAGATTTCCAGGTTTTCCAGGTTTTGTCTGAACCCTGTCTAAATAGTGAAAACGGCATTATTCTGTGGCCATAGGGCAGATAGAAATAGAGGGTGGGTTGGGGGGAAGTCGGAATACATTTTTGTGCTCAAATTTTTTCAGAAAGTTTACATTTTAAATTTGTGTAATTTACTTTAGGAGGGATTGATTGGACTGGGTGTAGCATGCAGTGACGTCATGGGAGTGCGCATGAATGAGAACGTGATTAGGGAGGCCATTGCCATATACTAATGTTTTCAGTGCCAATGGATTAATTATATTGGGTTGGAGTTGTTCGAAATTTCGGAACAACTAGCACATTACACAGGATGTCACACTTAAAAAAAAAAGATTAAAAAAATCATATCTCAAAAACCATTATAACTGCAACATTTCTGCAATAACAGGTTGTAGCCAATCATTTAACGGTTTCTTTTTACATTCTTTCGTTTTACATTTTGACAATATGTTCCATGTGTCCGCCCTGCAATTGTATGACACTTCGAAGACGAAGTGTGAAATGTTGCACAACCCTTATCCACAGACTGATGTCCACTTCATTCAGGACTGTGCGAATGCGCTCCTGAAAAGTATCCAATGACGTCACTCATTGTTGAAAAACCTTATCCATTAACAACGAGTGACGTCATTGGATACTTTTCAGGCGCTCATTCGCACAGTCCTGAATGAAGTGGACATCAGTGTGTGTAAAAGGGTTGTGCAAAATTTCACACTTCGTCTTCGAAGCTTTATACAATTGCAGGGCGGACATATGGAACATATTGTCAGAATATAAAAAAAACTTTAAATGCTTGGCTACAACCTTGTTATTGTAGAAATGTTGTAGTTATAATGGTTTTTGAGATATGATTCTTTTAAATCGTTTTTTTTTAAATGGGACACCCTGTAGAAATGATTTATTTTTAACGAAAAATGAGTTTGAAGCTTCAGGAAAGGGGCAGCAATGGCTGGTTCTCCACTACACCAAGATGTTGCATGGCTGGTGCTCTACTTGTAGCAGCAGTTACTGTGTTTAAAAAAATGCCCTGGTTAGTAGGTATTAAAAGTTCTTTGACCGGAAACAACCTGCTTTAACCATGAGACAATGAATCCAAACATTCCTCTACTACCAGGGTCGGACTGGGTTAGTTTTTTGCATCTGCCCGACAGTAAAAAAAAGGGCACCGGCCGGCAGTTGGGAGGGGAGGACTTGTCTTTTAAAAATGTGGAAATTACATATTGAGGGAATTGAGGTTTTATGTTTGGCTATCGACGCTGATGTGCTTTGCAAACTTTACTTTGCAAGATAAATACACTTTATTGGACATTGTTCATTACAAATTTCATTGCAAATGGGCGAACCCTAACGGGTGCAATTGTATGGACCGGAAGAAGGGAAAGTGTGCCCAACACTTTGTCCAATATAAAGTAAATACCTTGTAAAATGAGGCGTCAGTATCAGTGTGGAACGGTCAACATTTAGCACTGTGCCTTATTATGCTACCTTATGATACACAGCTCCTTAATTTGAAAACAACCCAAGCAAAATAATTTCAGAATAAAAAAAGTATAGGGCGCCAGGGCGCCTATTCCCAGGGGCGCATCTGCCATTGGCAGACTGGCAAAGGACCCAGTACGACGCTGTCTACCACAAAGAAGATATATGAAACCAAAGAATTGGTGAGCCTGATAAGACCTTTCAAGGTCTTTGAACTAGAATCACTAGAAATGACAGTAGTGGTTTTTCATTATAGCAGTTTTTACGTAATTTGATTTGGGTGAGCAGCCACATTATTGGTAGTTTAATGGAAGCACAAGGATTATTACAGCACTCCCCCACCCCAACCAACCAACTGCAAACGGCCACACCTCCATTCATCAGCTGGGTTCTCCAAGCTCAGTTTGTAAACCCCCAATCCCGGCATTCCATCGCCACTGGTTGTGCTTGGCACTAAATCAGCAAGGGAAACTAACCAACATATAGCATAAAATTCTAGTTGTCCGTTATATGTCTTATATTTCTTATGGGTAGAATCAAATATGGAAAAAAATAGTACTACACGCTACATTATTGACTCAGAACCTTACCCTCAGAAGTTTCCTCAATGATATCTTCAATTAAAAATACAAAATAACCCATCAGATAGATGCAGCATAAGTAACAGCCTTTAATAAATGCAAGGTAAGAGTCATTCATAAAGAAAAGGATTAACTTGGAGTATCCAATTTTGCATTATTATTTAGCTCATCTTTAACACAGTGAACAGTAAAACAACGATTTGGGGCAAGTTAGCTCTTCAAGACAACTATCGTGGCGGGGGACTACTATACTGGCCAGCCTCCCAATCTCTCAACATCACCCCTCTCCTCACCATAAATAATATTAGTATTTAGGTTTTTTTTAATTGTTTCAAATAGTGAAAAAGAATACAAAAAAAAAACCCTGTTACACAGGGAGTTCATGAATGCTGGTCTATATTTGAAGACAGTACAAAGCGTCTTCCCTTAGTTGTACATGGCTGGTAAATCATTTGTGTCACTGTTTGGATGCTTTGCTGTTGGCATACAATGTTGATGGGTACTGCCAGGCTGCCTGTGCCCAATGAATGGTAGCCAAGCCTCTTTAGGTTTAATAGAGGTTTATTCACGGTCAGAGACGTCAGGAATGATAAAAGTTGGAGGGGTGTAAACCAGAAATTTAACGACACTATTTTCCATCTAGCCAAAAAATTATGTAATTTTTCCGACTGATTTGCCGACTGGTCAAAAATTATGTAATTTTGCCAACTGATTTGCCAACTAGCCAAACATTGGGGGGGGGGGGGGTCACTGCCCTCCCCCACCATAAGATCCTTGAACTACCACCACTAACAATGCTTTAGTCTTAACATACAGACTGTTCAACTAATTGATGGTGAAAAGGGAGATATTTGATAGGGGTCTACAACTTTCTGATTCAACCATTTGTACCTACGTCTCCAATGAATAGTAACTGTTGTGGACCATTTCAGTACATGGTTCAGATATCACCTTGCGAAGTGAAATGTTGTAATTGTTCCTTCCTGATTTTTGGCTACTGTAACCTTGCTTATGTTTTATTTGAGGCATACCATCATTAGACACAGAAATAGTGGCAAATACTCTTCTCGATTTGATTAAAACATTCACCCTAATTCTACTGCATGGCAGCAGCTCACAATGCTCAAGTAAACTACGGAAATTAAGTGATGTGACATTCTGCTAGGTAGACAAAGAGCGTGCACCGAAAATCTGAAAAGGTACTGCAACGAAACAGCTTTGCTGTTTCACTTTTGGTTCCAGTTGTACTGTAATCATAAAAAATATGATGCTGTGTGCCATATTGTCATAATTAATTATTCAAGAAAAACAAGTAAATATATATTGTTACATGCAATACCTATTGAAATAAAACGACACAAGACATGACACTTTGGGCACAAATGATGTTGAATATCTAGCGAAAAGAGACATTCATCAACAGACCTTTTAGTTTGAGTGTTTTGTGTGACACGCCAGATTGAAATGGTGGTCTAATGCTACTCTACATTGCCTACAGATGGTAAACTTTTACGGTGATGAGGCATACATTTATTCTAAAGAAAAAAATTGATGCTCCGTTCAAGTAATAGATGACCAAATCTCCCTTTAAATTAAACGCTGACGTAACGGTCTGCAAAGTGCGTTCAGAGGCCTGATGGATATTTGGATATGGAACTAATACCAGTTTGATTTGACAACAAAACGACTTTTACTTTATTCTACTTTCACATGGGGTTTCATACATATGTGACATATGGAAGGAAATGTACAAGGGATATGTTAGTGCTAATTTTAGCACACGTGAATAAAATTTACCTGCCTCAGGCATGCTATTAAAAGTTATACTGGAGCCAGTGGCATAGCTACAAGGTGGCAAGGGTAGCAGAATGCCACCAACCCCCAGCCTCATGGGGCCCCCAAAAGAAAAAGAACTTTTTAGATTTAAAAAAGGCTCTTTCGGAGTGCACTAGTTATTCAATTTGATATAAATTGTGACAAGGGCAAAACGAATATGGTTTCAGCAAGCAAAATAGCAGAAACGTCTGCTTGTTTGGGGCTCCATTCTACTGAATGGTTGACACCCAGGCCTAGTACAATTTTTACCAATTGATATTATATAAACTATATTTAAAAAAATGAAATTTCGAACTCCCCCCCCCCCCTTCCCCGTCCGTCCATCCCCATACCATTAAAAAAAATATGGCGGGGTAGTGGCCCATAAAATAAAAGTCCAAAATATAAGTTCAAACTTCTTTCCAAGCTTTTTTTAAAGTGAAAATAGGAACCACTCGACCACTCGACTAAAGTGGTCCCTATTTTCAGTATAACAACAAAAATAGAAAAAAGTATGGACTGAGACATTTTTCTGCTCATGCGTTTTCAAGAGCCATACTGTATATTAAGGAGGGGAGCCCCAAGGGCTAACTTGCTGGTTTCTTGCAGCTAACCTAGCTACGCCACTGACTGAAGCATCTGGCTCCACTCTATAATTTTAGCGTCGTTTTACACATATATTTAGTCTTGTTAGTACTATTCTTGACTGATTACATTTGACAAACATGTCCGCCTTTTTTCTATTCTAAGGCTGACTCAAGATTCTCCCATTTTCCCTTCACAGAGACCAGATCATGACGCACGAGCGTCATTCAACAAACCGCTAAACTCCCAAAAGAGAGGACCAATACAAAGTTAAACTTTATTGTTACACATTAATTGTTGATCTGATTGGCTTAGCCTTCAGTATTTAAAAAACATTCAACTTAAAACCTGCATGTAAGCCTTAAATAAAATTGGGAAATTGAAACACCTTCCCAATGTATATATGGTTAAGTCCGACCAAAAGTGACACCACCGTGGCTATCACATATCCACGCAGTTGCACGTCAGTCTTGGTACACGCTCTCCGTTTGCTCAGGAGAATGTTAGATCATATCATTTCCGTAGTTTAACGTCACGTGTTGTGATCTGTTGCCATGTCATGGCAGCACTGTTCAAATCAAACCAAGAAGTCTTGAGAAAATTATTATTTGAATGAGCAGCATTATATTTGCCGCTTTTTCCTTTGTCTAGTTGGTGTATAAGAAACCAAAGGGACTTGAGTAAGTAAATACAAACCAAGGGAATTTACCTTTAAATAGTGATGGATTATTAACTCCAAAAGTCAGTATTACAGAGCCCAGTGGGAGTGTAGTTACAGCACCAAGCTACAATCAGTCAAGTGCGGTTTAGTATTTAAGTCTGAATTTAGGCCTGAATATTCATCACGGCTGAGCGGTGGCAGAGCCTAGGCTAGTTATCTAAGGAAGCTGATCTGGTGAAGGGGACTCCGGAAACGTCCATGCAGTCAGTACCAACCAGGAAAGTTTGAGGGACTACCAGACTCCTTCAGCAGCTATGGGATCTATTCTGTCCTATTGTGGATAGGTAACTCGGGGTCCTGTGATGATCGGTGGTTTCTGGGTTTAATTATTTGGATTTTTTTCCCCTTACTAAACTTCTTTCTATTTCTATAAAGTGCAGTAAGGTTCAAAGATCTACACAAGCATTAGTTTACTTCGAATGACATAAGTTTCAAATAACTTAATAAAGAGTCTTCTGCAGTTTTCACAGAAGTAGCAGCAAGAAAGGAGAAACACTCACAAAAACATATGAGAACCCGGGAACCCTAACAAAATGAAGAAGCACCACCGAGTGGTTAGGAGTCGTCGGCTTTGAATTTCAATTACCTTCCAGATCAAATTCTGTACTCAAGTCGACATACATAGGGAATTTTTAATGAAACAATCCAGGAGGCTTTGAAAGTCTAAAATCATGAAAGGCTGTAGTTCATGTGAAAGTAGTTTTTAATTTGGCAAGTAAGCCTAGCATCGACAATGCTAACAGTCCTAAGGCACGCTCATTGGGCTCAAAACTTACCTGCTTCAGAGTACTTAAGGCCACTTTTGATTTGTGGATCGCCCTCGATCAACCGAGGCCAAAGAGCAGGTGACAACTTCCCGGGAAGAGGCGTGTGCTGCGTAGGCGCTTCAGAATGTGTCCAGTAGTACATTAGATCCGGCTGAAATAAAAATATTTACAGCTCAATCCAGCAATTTTGATACCACACAAAACCTTTAATTATGTGCAAGGCAAGCTGCAGAGAGTGTGAGCATTACAAGAACGCCTTATCTTTTCGCGTAGGTCTGGAATCTGTAAGCGCTTCTCCAACGTACCGCAACAAATTCGCTTTTATTCTTCATTTTTTTTTTTTGGTGTGTGTGTGTCTGTGTCTATTCAACACTGAATTTTTTTTAGACATTTTCCGAAACGACAGCATGCAAACCCAGAAGGGTGTCATTACTTGTGCTGCGAAAGCTGTAATCAGACACCGTTGCAGCCGTACCTTCCAGGAACTACATGAAAAAATAAAACAGTTCGTCGGCTGCAGCTACAAATTATGTAACAATAATACTGAATTATACGAAAATAATACTATTTTCATAATTTCTTCCCTTTTACGTGATGTATGAGTACACATCCTACACACCAACGCTTTCCAACAATCTTAGGCAACTGAAAACTTGGTAAGACAGCAGCTTGGTCATTTCACCCAAACGTCCCAGTTTAAAATGGAATGGTTGGATATATGTAGGATATTCATACAGAAGTGATATAATATACACCAAAACAGGTTGCTGGATATTTCTAAAATGTGCTACGTACCAGTTTTTATTGTTTATTTTTTATATATTCTAAAATGTGTTACGTGTACCTATTTTTATTGTTTACTTTTTTATATACCAAACAGAGAAGAAGGTTTGGCAGAAATCAGAAATACACACTATTCTGTATTGGTGTAGTTAGGCATTGTTGTTGTTAGGCATTGTTGTTGTTAGGTCCCCTCTAAGATGCTAAACCATACGATGACAATTGTTTAGGAGGATAATCTATGCAGCTGCACAAACAATTCAGATTGTACAATTGTGCGTCCCTCATCCCCATACCATCAAATTCTGAGCAATGCTGGCCGGGTCTGCTATTGTACCACACAATTCAACATATTTTCGATGAGTGAGAAACACCTTTGATAAAACATTATTCCAACTAGCAGGTTAACAAACGACGCTAGCATAACGGCTGTTACATATGACACACAACCACGGAAGTAAATAAGAAAACAACTTTTCTACCGACGCAGTAAGATGAGGTACAGGTATTTGGTTTTGCTGTTCCACTTTTGCACAAAGCTCTTTCTAGCACGGCGAGGAGCAGCGCTATAGATCAGGTTTTCTTACTCACTTGGTTAGGGTTTAATAAATTCTAAAAATAATTCTTACAACAAGGTTGTGGTAGAAGCCCGCATTTGTCAAATTTTGTATTCATAACTTTAACAAGCTTACATTCTGAAACAGTATTCAGGAGTATTTCATGAAGGGTGACAGTGCCTATTAATGCTGTATTGTTTATGAGAGGTCTGCGGGTAAGCAATATAACAAACCCAACCTGCAAATTTTTATTCGATACCCGACTCAGCCCGACTCTTACTACTAAAATAAATCCTACGGCCAGCCCAAACCAATCCACGGGTTAACCCATACCATATCTATATGTATACAATTAATTAGAAACACGGTCTACACACATTTTAGAGGGCAAGTACAACAATAAATCAAATTTTTAAACCATTTTGTGGAAAGTATGCAGCAGGAACAGCTCACCAATGCAGTTGGGTCTTAGCATGTTAGCTTCGTTGTCCCTATTCCCAGCACCACTAAAAGAACGTTTCAACTTGTCCGAGTTGCAGGTATTGCATAAACACTTCTGGCTGTGCGTGAGAGCATGGTCTGTTGCTAACAAAAAACAAAAAAGAGTTGGAAGAAAGAGATGCATCTATTCGATTTATGCCAGCTGGCAGATGTGGTGTATCCTATTCTTGGAAAATTGTCATCCGATTTCACTCCTCTCAATTTTGGACAACAATGCAATTCAATGCAATCCTGCAGGCCTCAACATTGTTGACCGCAGTCTTTGGAAAGCCGGTTATATCCTATGCAAAAGGGGGGAAGGATGGAACAAATGGAGCAGGCTAACAGTCAGCTACAAAGAGTCACATGTTTTTCAGTGTGAATGAGTCATAAATTTGTTGCAAATAAAGTCGCTTTTGCTTTGCTATCGTGTCATCGTCAATCGACTACTCCTGCCATGCCTTGGGCACCAAATTCTGAGGTAACAACAACTAAAGTTACAAATGAAACCCATTAAACCACAGACTCTCGGTTCTTTTGAATATGATTTTTTTAATTAACCTTGGACACGTGGGATAACGTGTCAACCGCAGGTAACGGAGCTTTAGATGGGTTACCTGTATCCTGTACCTGACCCATGTCTCCGTAAAAGTCACCCAACCCAACTTAACCCATCCCAAGCACAGGTAACCCGTGGAGTACAGGTAGACCCGTAGACCTATGTTGTGCATCCACCTGAATGTATGACAAGTTTGCAAAGGGCACGCCGATTTTCGTGAAAGTTTGCTACATGGAATCTCCACCTAAATTTCAACCAAGTCCAAATTTCACTAAAATCTGACAAAAATTGCATGCACAATTTAAGGTTGCAAAATACCCATTCCTACTTTTAACAAGGAATGCAGTACTAAACAGGGAGATGATCTATATTACTAGTCATTCTAAATTAAAATCTTTTACCTATAATTCCCTCGAGATTGAAATTAATGCAGTAAAACTTATAATGAATTTTTAGTAATTATCGCGGAATAAAAATTGTTTAAAAATTGGCCTAACAAATTACAAAGTTTGGAATTATTGTATAAAATTTAGCATGAATAAATAGATTCTATTAGTATAAAGGCATTTTGAAAACCCGTTACCTTCAGTTTAAGTAAGGCACTGTTTTTAACTGGACGGAGCGAGAAGCACTTGCATAGAAGAAATGCTGCAAACTACGAATCAGTAAACAAACATGTGATTTCCCAACATTTATGCAATAGTGGAGTTAAGAATATACTTACATTTAAACGTGTACGCGACAGTAAAGTTAAGAGTTAACTTACATTTAATATTTATGTGGCAGTGGATTTAAGAGTAAACTTACATTTAACGTTTAATCAGCTGTGAAGTTAATAGCCAACTAACATTTAACATTTATGCAACAGCGGAGTTAAAAGTCAACTTACGTTTAAAGTTTATTCGACAGTGGAGTTAAGTGTTGAGTTGCGTTTATAATTGACCTCGGTACTTAAAGTTGGGTATTTGCCAATGGACAACCACAAGCATCGATTGTGGTGCCATCCATCATCTATTGCAGCCGGTATCCCATCAAAATAGCGCAGAAAAGTCGGCACACGACAAAACAGCGACGTCATAACAGCGCAACGATAATACAACGCACAGCATTAACAGCGAGCAACAAAACAGCGTGACAACAAAATAGCTTGGAGGCAAAACATTGTGCAACAAAACAGCGCAAAAAGTTGTTTTAAAACGATGACGTTTCGAGAATTGTCAATGCTCTCCTCAGTTCTTGTTGCAATAAACGTAAACCGCATTGTTAATGCGCCAATCCCTCCCCCCCCCCCCACACCCATCACATCTTTAGTGATTGTGGGCAGAAAAAATTACTATTAGCGACTTATTGCATTAACTGGGTTGTTTTTTTTATTGCATCCATCTTATAAGAATTATTAAAAAATCCTGATTTTCATGTGATGGTGGCTCAGTCAGTAAATTATTTATTCATAAATCTAAGAAGATATGATGCTGGTTAAAAAGACTTGACATTCTTAGATTTATAAATAAAAAAATTACTATCATCACATGAAAATCAGGACTTTATAAAATTCATTCTAAGGTGGAGGATACGTACAATTAAAAAAGCAACCTAGTTGTGCCACAAGTCGTTAACAGTAATTTTTTTTCTGCCCACAAATCACTAAAAACGCAATGGGTGTTGGGAGGGGGAGAGGGGAAAATGACGGAGTCACAATACGTTTTACGTTTGTTACAACGAGAATTACCTTTTTAATCGTATTCGGATTCCCATCCCCATCAGCACATAAAATATTGTCTTAGCTGAGTGCACAAATTTTGGAGCTCTAGCTTTGCAATTTGATCTGAGGAGAGGTGCATTGACAATTCTCGAAATGTCATAGTTTTAAAACCGCTATTTGTGCTGTTTTGTCGCATGCTGTTTTAACCCAAGCTGTTTTGTCATCACGCTATAACGTCGTCGTGCCATTTTGTCATGCGCTGTTGTGTCATGAACAGTATTGTCGTTGCGCTGTTATGATGTCGCTGTTATTTCCGCGCTATTTTAATAATAATAATAAAAATGTATTTATCCATTAATGGAAGGGAAATGTCAGAACAACTCAAAAACCACTTATGCCATTTCCACTTAAAAAAAAAATTTTAAGCACATCCCTGAAGGAAATATCAGAATTTATTTCCTCAGCCTCTGTAGGATAGTACATTAATTCGCACAATTATTAGACAGATAACAACATATAGTGGAAGAATACATCATTATGTTATAAAACAATTTGTAAGGATTTGAAGTTTTGACTTGTTTCTACCCACGAAACCTTATTTGGCTTCAGTTTTCCTTTAAGGCCTTGAAACCATTTCCTCCACAAACAAAAACAGAAAATGTTAAGCCATGCAAAATAATTTGCTTGGTTTACGGGTGGGGTTAGGAATTTGAGCTCCAGGCAACCATGAATTTCTCTTCTCTTGACGCGCATGGCTCAAAGCTTGACAAGTTAATGGAGTTAAAATTTTTCTGGTTTAGAAATAAGTCACTCAATTTCAGTTTAGTTCCAACCACTAGTAAAAAAGTTGTTTCCTGATAAAAACAAGGCCCACAATTGACACAAACCAAGCAAAAATTCAATTTTCAGCACGAGTATTCGTGCCTTGTTCACAAAAATGATGATGAAAACACTAAAATAAGAGGAGCTGAAAGTGAGATGAAAGTAAGGCCTGCACCAATTTTGTGGGTCTTGTTTTTATCAGGAAACAGTGCTGCAATTAGGGGTGGTGCAAAAGGTGCAAGGCACCCGGCTCCAGGAGGCATGGGGCCCACAATTCACCAGGGGGGGGGGGGCCAAATACGACAAAATTGGATACGTTTTCGTGGGATTGGCAGTCAGTTTGCCCTTAAATTTGTTTACTTGTTGAGGAGAGGCCCAACATTTTGCCATTGCACCCCTCCTTGGTAAAAGCTAGCTACGGCACTGTCAGGAAACAGCTTTTTTACTAATCGTACCCTATCTACTACGAATTAAGTTTTTCTACTAGTTCCCACCAATTCACTTCAATTTGTTGTCACAAGACTAACTTGTGGTTTGCTGTTGTTAGGTAACAGACAGACCTAAGTACTACTGCTGCAAGGAATTACGCTGCAAACCACTGCAAAGTAAGAGCATGGGCTAAGCCTACATCATCTAACAAGAACATACCAACAAAAAAATCACTCACTTACCACAGCTTACCAGACCAAGAAACACGGACGAAACCTAACACAAATAAAATACTCACCCTAAAAAGTACTTGATAGGGCGCATCACTGTCTTCTATCTGCTGAATGACCCCAGCAGCTAAAAGATGCGTACAAAATTGTGTACCCAAGATTTTGAGATCTTGCTTTGAGAGGATGTAGTGGAGGTAGTGATCTTCAGTGAAGGCAGAACAGAACCAGTTGATGAGCATTTGACCTAAAAGCAATAAGGATGACAATAATTAACATGACATCCTCAGGTTAATTGATGACTTTCTTTCGGAAGTTAAGTACTTTCATTTGACCTATTTAGTGTTCCTAATTAATTTATTAAAACCCGTGAGATGCGAATATTCAGTTACACTTTCTTATAAAACAAACGCAACCCTTCTTATCAATAATCCTTTCTTATCGGCTAAATGATTTCCCTTTACTTCAGTTATACGTCACACCGCCTTTTACATTTTGAAACGAGTGAACGAATAAGGGAAATAAAAGCATACACGAATAAATTGTTGTGGAGATGGGGATTGTGGGAGGGGGTGGGGGTGGAGTGCAAAGCATTGGCAGCAGCTATATTTTATCCTTACATTAAAACCGACAACACTGTGGAAAACCAAAATAAGTGAGGAGATGAATTTAACTTACGGGATCCTATTTATTTTATGGTATTCTAAATTGACCCATAAGACTTAGTTTGTTGGGAAAATCTTTTGTCTTTTTTTCCATGGGTTGCGTTATTCACATAAACTAATAAAAAAAAAAGTGCCTCGAAAATACCGGTGGCCGACTTAAACTTGTGAGTGTGGTGCTTATCACCGATAATTTAAAAAGAACCTTTGCTGTTGATAAAGTGTAATTTTTCCCTCTGATGTTTTTCCCCTGAAAAAAAGTGCCTTTTTAGATTTTTTAGATATATTTTACATTATTTCGATCTTATTCTTAAAATCGTATTGGCAATAACAGGTGCCAACAATTTCTAGAGCGTTGCCTGTACTAATATGCAACAACATTTGTTAAGAGCCCAACATTTTACTAGTTATGGGTTGGGGCAAAAGAATATTGGGGTAAAACAATGGGGTAAAAGAATTTCGTTACTAGCTATCATCATTAATCCCTAACTAGACATCAACACTCATCTTGGTTCTTCCATACTTTATTTCTTTTAACTACTTTTTACTTGTTTACTTACTTGGTGATGTGTATATAGTACACAATCTTTTTTTTTAAATGCCCACGATTTAAAAAAAATGCCTCATCAATAACCAACATTTTCAGATTATGCAGAACGACAGAAGGCTTCCTAGATCTTTGCATGTTGAACGTTTTGTGATTGGTGTCAATTACCAGCGTTTTATAAACGAAAAAAAAAGGAAACGCCACTTCAAAGTGATAATTAAATTACTTTTAATTGCGATGCACAAAAAAAAAACAGACCAATCAGTTTTTAATAATTGATGCTTATTTCCTGTTGCATGAAAATAGCAAAAGTAATTACATCCGTACCTTTAACGAGCAATTTAAATCAACCCTCTCGAATGTCATTCCAGTTGCAGTCGCCACTTGGCCAGTAGACTTTAAAAAGTACTCGCCACATACCAAACACATCTTGCACAATGCATGGTTTTTCTAATTTATGCATTTATAGAGTTGTAAAATTTTCTTTTACGCCAGTACAGGTGCAGAAAAGGCTGTTGTATAGCCCTTGTAAACCTGAGCAGTACGCCGCAAACCGTCCGTCTCTAGCTTATACGGTAACCGAGGTATCCCTATTTGAGCGTAATTTTTTATTGCTAGTCGCCGTTTTGGCGAGTAGGGCTAAATTCCAAGTCGCCAACTGTTGATTTTCATTCGCCAAATGGCGAGTGGCGACCGACATTGGAAAGGGTTGATTAAATACATATGTTGAATCGTAATCAGACCTTAGTACTATGGTGCGGCAAGTAAAACGATACAATGATTTATCCAAGCTCGTCACGGCACGACTGGAAATGCTGGACATTTGAGGCTACTTTCCATATGCTAAACTGGGAATGACCTTACACTACAGGCATATTTCAAGGTCATCGGTATTAACCTGGCGCCATTCGTGGAGCTGTACATTTACAATGGTAAGCACACAAGCTTCACTACATGGTAATTTGGATACCGACGTCCATCGCTAATTTTTTGCCGTCTGGAGATTTAGACTGGAAGCTTCCCTGGTGCAGGGCTTCCAACAAAATCGTACTCGAAAATAGTGAAAACTTATAGTAAAAAAGTGAGTAAATAGTGAGCAAATAGAGTGTAACGTGACTAAAATAATTTTCTTTAACTACACAACAATATCAAGCCAAATTTTTTAATAGTTCGCGGGGGGGGGGGGGGCCGGGAGTTCCCGCAGTAGTGGCCTGACATACCTAATTATCAAGAGAAGTGTAGTTCAGAAGGTAATGAAATTAGAGTAGCCTTCCTCAAACTTTGACCTGTGCCTTCTCGCTACATTTTGTTTTTAAGCCAAAGTAAAATGTCAGGAACCACTATCGCAACCACTGGTGCATAGATTTTTGACAAACTTGGGAGTTTTGAAAACCTACCACTATCTGAAAATATTACTATGAGAGGATGTTAAAATAAAGGGGGTCTGTGAAATATAGCAGCTAAAAGTGCACGATACTGCATTTGTTCTGAAATATCGGTCTGAAACGACACTGTATGGGAAATACTATTTAGGTTGCATCAAGAAAACATTGATAAATTTTGAAATGACACTTTTTTCATTCAATGGCAGCTGGGAAAGGGACCAACAAATATGTGCTGTAATACTTTTGCAGAACTAATTATCAAGTGCGTAGGTAAAAAAAGTAATCAAGTTTTAGTCGCGCAAACTTTGAACTGCATTTTCTCGCTATGCATACTTTTTTTTTTCTTGTCAAAAGTGAACTTTAGTTACCATAACTACGCTTCTAATGCATGGATTTCGAAAAATTGAACGTTTTGAAAAGTTACAACTATTTTTTGAAAGCTACAACTATAGAAAATTCATATTTTGCCCTGGGGGTAAAACAAAACCCCGTAGGGGCATGGGATTTTGGTTTTTGTGATCTTTATACCCCCTTATTAAAAATACAAAATATTGAAAAATTGGCTCGATTCTGTTTCTTTGTTTAAAAAATAAAAACTGGCTTGGTTAGCGACCGGTTCAAGTTCTGACTGGTGCATCTTCTAATCCTCTTAAATTATTTTACAAAAAAAGATTACAGGGGGAAGAAATAGTTGGTAATAGTGAGTTTTCAGCCGAAAAGTGAGGAAAAGTGAGGCATTCAGAAAAAAGTGAGAAACAGTGAAAAAAGTGAGAAACAGTGAAAAAAGTGAGAAACAGTGAAAAAAGTGAGAAACAGTGAAAAAAGTGAGAAACAGTGAAAAAAGTGAAAAACAGTGAAAAAAGTGAGAAACAGTGAAAAAAGTGAGAAACAGTGAAAAAGTGAGAAACAGTGAAAAAAGTGAGAAACAGTGAAAAGAGTGAGAAACAGTGAAAAAAGTGAGAAACAGTGAAAAAAGTGAGAAACAGTGAAAAAGTGAGAAACAGTGAAAAACTGAGAAACAGTGAAAAAGAGCTTGTACAATCCCTGCTAGTAGCAAAGTGGTTAGCTTGTCTAACTTGTACAGTGAAGGTGCGGGGGTTCTAATCTCAGTTGGTTCAGTTTGTCTGAGAGGAGTTTGTCGTCAAGGAACTTCCCCAGTAGCACAGTTACCATATGTTTCATGCTTGAGGATCTTGGGTTCGAGTCCCAGTCGAGGCAGAATTTTACTTTTGGCTATTTAAATAATTGTAACCAGAAATGCTGTATGCTGTGTACTTTAACATTGGACTCAGTTTTGGTAGTACAGACTGTACGTCTTTTATTATCCGTGTCAGTTCATTATGTCGTAAAGTTCACACACATACACATTAAAACTCGACGTTTCGGCTCATCTCAGAGCCATTTTCAAGAGTAGCAAGTAAATACATAAAAAAAAAAAAAAAACATAAAAAAAGCCATGAGTCAAGTTGCAAGTAAAACGTCCATCTTCACAAGGCAAAACTTGCTAGGACGTGTTAAAACGGAGAGAAGTGTAAAAAATTTTTTTTTTTCTAAACTAGACGCGACTTCGATATGTGCTTGTAGCTAGCACAAAATGAAGTGTCACTTATGAGCTGAATCCAGTATTTATATGGGTTTGCTGAGGCCAGGGACGACGGTAAGGGGGGGGGGGGGGGGGGG
>JAHWFP010166855.1:396391-434129 GCA_023313725.1 Lithobius niger
TTGAAGCTTAATGGTGCGTCGACAGCTCGGAAGGGGCCAGTAAGGGGGCAGAAAGAGATAAAATAGCGAGATAATGTTAAAAAATGGAGGAAAAAAAAGACTGACGAGCAAAAAAAAAGGCTCCCAAAATTAAAAAAACCTCGGCATGCCCTTTTACAAAAGTGTCCCTGCCCTATGGGTGGTCTGTGCACGATACTGTTGCAAGGGCACTCATTTTTTTTCTATTTTTTTCCTCATGAGAAACGGTTTTGCTACATTCACTCTAACCTATGTAAATGTTTGTAAAAGCTATTTCGTGCAGGATGCTCGAATAATAGTGAGAAGGTATGTCCTTTTAAGGGTTTAGAAATTCCTACAATGTAACTACACAAGTTTAAATCGCTTAAACTACCCATTCCCAAAAAACCGAAGCATTTTTATCAGTACGTTCTGATATTCGTCTTTTCAAACTAGCCAGTACCATAATGTCTACTTTGGATGCACCATTCCAAAACATTAAAGAATGAACCCCGACAGTCTCATTTACTTTGGTTCGATTCAATACTGTAAAAATACATACGCTTAAACCTTCTTAAACCAAATGATAGTTGTAAGTGTATATTTCGGTAGTTGCTACTATAATAGTCCTTCAACTAATCATATGGTTTGTTAAGGTCTGAACTCAACCTCCCATGTTAAAGCCGAAATTTCGATGCATCAGGTTCTTTGCTGTCTTTGTATATTTTCCGCTCAAATTGAGTACATTAGCTTTGTTGGACTTCGTGAACATGTGTCCGAACTTTGTCACATCAGAAATTTGGACCTCAGCTGGAATCGTGATTTTCATTTTTGGCTTCTTTTTGTTGTTGTTGGCACGCTCTACTACAGACGAAACTATTTGTCCTATGAAGCTGGTTATTAGCTCGTTTTACAGGTATTTCTCTGTATATGTACGCTTTCCAAAAGGCCTTAAGTTCTAACAGGTCAAGAGGTACTGGGATAGGGAGCTCAAAGCGACCAGATTGATTAATTTACATGTTTTAAACCTTGTTATTATGCAACAATGTCAATCAGCAAACAACACCAGCTGTAAGACGTAGACTGAACATTAAAGGAGTTGTTTCCATATTGGTTTGTGCAAACCGTAATTGATAAAGATACAAAACATTGAAACAAGCTAATCTAAGCTGTATGTTACGGTAATTAGAACACAAAAACGAACTCGTTTGATGCTTAAGGTAAGGTTTAACTGATCCGAAGTCAAAACAGCAAAGGGAAGCAATAAAACCTTCCTGTAAGGTTTCAGATACTGCAGTGTTGCTGTACTGTTTAGTCTACGTGAAACCTTACTGCTATATCAAACCATTGCATATATAAATACGACTAAAGCCAGAGCACCAATTTCAAAACTTTTCATGCCCACACAAACGAAGAATCATGTTATACAATCGACTACTTTCTTGGCTAAATTGTTTCAGTGTTTTTCTGTCACATTGTCTATTTTCCGTTCATCACGCTACTGATAATATACAATTATACATACAATTTTTCAAGCTTTTCAAGGAACGGAATTCATTATTCCTTTCAAGGACATTTCCAGGTTTCAAGGAATTGCACGAACCCTGAATTACCTGTAGTGATGTGCTAAGCACACTAAGACGATTAGTTTTTAAACATTTTCCAGCGATGTCGTTTAGCCAAGTAGAATGCTCCAATCATTAGCTGATCTATCGTGCGCAAAAGTAAAAATGGTTCAAATATATGAATACAGCAGTAAGGTTCCACGTGGACTAAACAGTACAGCAACACTGCAGTATCTGAAACGTTACAGGAAAATTTATTTGTGTCCCTTTGCTGTTTTGACTTCGGATCAGTTGAACCTTACCTTAAGCATCAAACGAATTCGTTTTTGTTTTCTAATCATCAACCATCATACTATAGACAAGCCGTACACTACTGCTCTAGCACGATGTAGAGTTGCTGTGCACGTTTTTGTATGTAGCCTGATGAAGGTAGCAGCTTATAGCAGTGGAAGGACTATTCCAATAACTACGGGAAATTTAGTTTCAACTTCAAAGTTGGAGTTTGGTTTAAGCATACGTATTTTCCCTGAAATAAATCAGTTGTGTAGACTTAGATAATTTCAGTTTTCAGGTTTCCTACATGAAAATATTTTTAAAAGCTCTAAAACGATTTTAAAAAATATATTACTCTTACCTTCAACCGACAACTTAAAAGTGTCCTGCTGACATTCAGTCGCAGCTGTTGACTTCTGTCTGACAATTATTCTTATCGCTGCTGAGCTTGTAAGCTTATACTTAAAATAACTCCACTCATTGTGATGATTCATATAAAATGAGTCACACAACAAAGGTGAAGTTAATTACTGGCCTACATTTTTATGTAAATGACGATTACGTGTCATTTCCTTACAGTGGATAAAGTTACATAATTAATTCGATTTTTTTTTCAAATAGTTACCTAGCCTAGTAGGCTATGTTACTTTAGTTGTTGATTTAAATCCGCACAAACGGAGCATCTGCAGAATCAAAACCATTTCCTGCTTCAAGCACACTAAAGCCAGTGCAATGTGCAAAATACAATGAATCAAGTAACTACGTTAAAGTGTAAATTGTAATAACAAAACACTTGATTCAAAGTGTTTTCTTCGAAATTAAAGCTTCAGAATTTCGGAATATAGCAATAGAGCAGTGACACGACGTAGTATTATTGTGTATAACTCTATGCTGGAGTCTTAATGGGTTAGCTGCAAGGGGCACTGCAGAGAGAAAAAGAAGCGCGTCCTACTGAAGCCGATGCTGTAAAGAGTGATTTCTTAGACCTAAAACGCGCGGTTTTTGTTGTTGGAGAAAACAACGTTATTTTAAGCCTAAGAAATCCGCTCTTCCGTTGTTTTTCCCTCCATTTTTTATGTAGTGCACCTTGTAGTTATGCCCTCCAAAACCCCTACTGGTGCCAATATGGTGCCAATGTCACTGCTCTATTGTGTTCTGGTATAAACAGATGAGCAGGTTAAGTCGTTATTCTGAACATGTTATTTATGTTATTTTAGAATATAACTTCTATGGAGCAGTGTTGGTTTATATCAGTTTGATTTTTGATTAATTCACGATTTAAATCAACCAGAAAAATTACTGATTGAAATCAACGCTATTTCAAGTGTGGAATTTACCTGTGAGAATAATAGAAACCGTGGCGTGTACAGGACGGAGAGGAGGGAAGGGGGGGGGGGGGTAGCGAGACTTTGTCCTGTCTTTCAAAATGCCGTTTTTGTAAAAAAAAAAAAAGTGCCTTCTTTGTACCGACACACGCTGGGGGGCGCTGCCAGAAAAAGAGCCTGAATGCCTAAAAAGGGCGAAAAAGTTTAGGAGACACGGGTAGAAAAGGGCGAAGGAATAACAAGAAGAAAAAATTAAAAATTGCCCTGCCCTCTCATATACGTCTGTGCACGCTCATTTAGAAGTTTTTGCTTCTGTTTTATTTCTGGTTACTGAGTAATCCACTGCTGCGTTAAAGATCTGTTATCCATCGATCACATAATAAGCCCTCCAATCGGCATCGTACCACAGTTTGGGCAAAAAAAAAACAACAAAAAAACAAGAGTTCAACGTGCTGCGCGAGACCCAGAGATGAGAAAAGTGTGCAAGTACAGCCCAGTGGTTAGCATTCCCAAACCTAGAGGAGCCAGTTCGAATCCCACTACTGACACAAGTATACTTTAAAAAAAAAAGGCCACAAACATACGGAAACTCTTGAATAAAGCGCCTTATTTCGAGAAAAAAAAGATAATTACTTTTAAGTGATTTAATTCAAGTATTCTGATTGTAAACGAAAACTCACTTTAAAGCACTATTAGCAACTGAAAAGTCTTTCACAGTGTTGTGGTTCCGTATTAAAATTCTGGTTATAATACAAAATATACAATTACTAACCTGAATAGTAGACACGCTAAACTCTTTTGTTTTAAATAAAATTTTAATTGGAATAATTTTATTGTATTGACTATAATAGCCTACGTGATTTTTTTTTTTTAATTCACACGCATGGTAAAAAGAAAACTATAACTAATTGTATTTAGGTACGGTAATAAAAAAAAATAAACCACATTTTAATAACAATAATTCGATTTAAATAAAATAAATGTGATGGCATTTTTTTAAAAATCGATACTTTTTTCAACCCTGTTAAAGAGAAAATAGCTGCAAAATAAATTAGAGATGCAGAATTTATTTTTAACGAAACAACACAATGTAATTATTAGGAGTAGACACTGAAAGGGTAGCGATAGGTTTTGCATCAATTCTTAATTTTCGCTTCAATTTCTCCTTTGTCACTGTGCAACGACTTACGGTAAAGCACTATCATCTTTACCGTGTGAATATTAATATTGGTGTAAAGTGAATTTCACAACTGATGCAAAGTAATGCAATATTCAACTGCTACCAATCACAATACAACGGTACTAATTTTTAACATACAAATACATACTCACCTGACGTGTATGTTTCTCATACTACGATTAATTTGTGAAAACCCATATAATATTTCTTTTCCCTCACAGACTTTTAAAAAACTCTCACCTTCAAATTTTTCGTAGATTTTAAAGTCCAGCTTCTCGGGCACAAACTTTGGCTTGCACACTTTCTCCTCGATGGTAGCCTTGTCTAAAGTGAGAGAGGCAACTTTGCGTAAAACGTTGCTTTGCTCACTGATAGGGACGTCACCATACGAAGAATGACGTCTCAGGTGTGACGGCATATCATTTTCCGCTTGGGCTAAGGAATGCTCGCTGGTTGTCCCTTTCATAGAACAAGGCAAAGTTGATGGAGGAGACGCAAATTTGGTCGGCTGAAGTTCGATCTTTTTGTGCCGACTGATCGTAAACGACGGAGACTGCGTCAAAGACTTCGTCGTGTCCGGTCCACCATTCTCCAACAGGAAGGCTTGTTGCTCGAAGACTTCGTCCTTGAGGGCTAAGGCCTCGACTTCGGGTAACACATCTTGGCTGAGCGTCGTCGTCGAACTCGACGATTCACTTTTGTCGTATTGGTGGTCCAAGCTGCGCGCACTCCGAGCGGGCGACGTCGGCAAGAGGGTCTGCGACGACGAAGGAAGATCCGACACATTACTACTGACAGACCCCGTCTTGGAATGGAGGGTGGTAGGAATCAAACTGACTTCGATGTCTGTCACATCTATGGCTGTGGTTGCCGTCACATCACTGCCAGCGCTGCCCAACGATGAGCCGTGCAGCAGCAAACTCTGGGGACTAAGTGCTTCGAGGTGTGTCTCTAGGTAAGAAGGCATGTCGAGCAGACCATGGTTGGATGCACCAGCAGGAAAGGAGCTCACCGTGTCAGAAAACACGGAATCCGAAGAAGTTCCTCGGCTCGGAGGCGTGTCGTATGACACGCTTGACTCGACGGCATTATGAACATTCTGGCGGAGTGAGCTGGCTACGGATTCAGAGCTGAGTGTGTCTTTACTGACGGATTCTTCAATTTGACACAAGGGCGCTGCAGCTGCCGCCGTCGACGAGGACGACGATGCCTTCACGCCCCCGCCTTTCCCTTTGCTGCTTGGCTGCTCAGGTATGGTCCTTTGCACTAAGTTGCCTGTTTTTTCTCCACCACTTTTGCTGCTTTTGGACGCATCGCTCTCTCGGTTGAACATACGCATTAGGCGTGGACTACCTTTCTCCTTCTCCTTGCCCTCCTTAAGTAAGCCTTTCTGTTTCTTGCTCTCCCCTGATTGCAGGTTCCCCATCTCTGCACACTCGTAGAACTCCTCTGGCGTGGAAACTACCGAATCAGTTCCGCCTAAGCCGGGATTTGGAGTATAAAAGCTGCTGCTACTGCACGAGCTCTGGCTCACAGGCTCCTCATCTTCATTAACCAAACAATCTGAAGAAGTAACATGTTGCAAATTCAAAGTAAGCGCATCTTTAGCAGCCTGAAGATCACCACGAGATGAGGAAGGTGAGGAAGAGCCATGCACACAATTAATATCTTCATCGGTAGTAATCACAGGCACGGCCTTTACTAAATCATATCCGCCCGAGTCGTTCCCACCACCTGCCGGTAAATTAGTGCTGTCTAAACGCGAGCTGTCAGTGAGAGTTTCACATTCAAAAGACCTCTCCTCCTCTCCCCGTTCATTAACATTTAAAGCGGTGCCATTTGAAAGTTGACCATCCCCCTTTGTAGCGTTGATGGTGGAGGAAGTCGGGTCTAGTGCTTTTCCGGGCAGCCCAGTGCCACTACCCTCCACGGGAGGAACAACACCATTTCCTTTAGCATACTCTACCGTAGAATGGATTTGACACAGGGCGGCAAAATTCCTCAACTCTTGCTCTATGTTGGGTAGACCACTTTTCCAAAACGTCCACTCATTGAATTCACCGGATGCTGAGGAATCATGGGAGCCGGTTTCGAGGTGGCCCCCGTTGCCATTCACACACACTGCCTGCGACATGTTGGGGGTGCCTTGAAACACACCTCTCGCAAGGTGGGGCTACACCACCGGTTTATTTCATCAATTCATCTCGACGTTGTTGTCACTTCATATTTCCCGTGACTCATCTCGAACGACCTGCAAAGATAGAAAGAAGGCAAAGTCAACCACTGGTAAGATAAACCATTTTATTTTGCATTTACTTTCTGCTGCCCCTTAATTCTGCTATACGCGAGCGCCGGCTTTCCTGCCAGACACGAGCAATGCTCCCACCATCCCGCTAATCAATACGGCGGGAGCCATGATGGCTGCTCCATCCATACCAGACTCAACGTGTTCGAAAGATGAGTCACCCTAATGATAACATAAACGTGTGTTTATCGTAAATTGAAGCTATTTTATTTCGTGTGTTTAACGGCAGATAACCACCTACATTTCCACTTCTGTACCAAGAATTAATACATTTTTAACTCGCCTAGACGTAAACACCAAAACAATTTTTAGCGTACCGCAAAAACTTCTCTGCCACTTTGCTGTCATTTGAAATAAAACCTAGACTACGGTAGCAAATAAAATATTCGCTGAAATTGGCGTAGGAGCAACGTTTGCCGACAATAAATTCTTAAATGATAAAAAAAAATGTAACACATTGCAGGTCCGATCTCAATTTTTTTTACCTCTGGTAATGAACTTGAACAAGAATAAACTCGCTTTAAAAGAAAAATTAGGAAACCATAAGTCCGAAAATAAGAAAAAAAAATAGGACAATAAGGAACGTTTAAAAAAAAATGGGAAACAGGCCAAAAGTAGGAACTCTATGGTCCCTGCAATAACGCTGAAAGCCTTTGAAGCAGCATTAGACCTAAACTAAGAAACGAAGTTTTTAGGTCTTTTTGTAACAAAAAATATATCTCCTCTCCCCCACCGAATAGCTGACGAGTTCCCCCAATAAAATAAACCTCCCCTCCCCCAGCATACTGGTATATGAGGACCTAAACTAAAAAAGCATTCGAATTTTGTTGTTTTCGTACCACATTTTGCCTCTAGATGTCGCTCTACCTGAATCATATTTGTGTCAATGTCTATTTAATTGGACAAAGGACAAATCCTGGATCCTTCATAAATAAGTAAATAAATAAATAATATAGAGACGATGCACGAGGCATCATCCACCCACCCAAATTCCCAAGCGGCAAATGATAAGTGGAAGAGATACCACCATTTTGACAGTTTTTTTTTTGCCGCATGAGGGAGGAAACCGGAGTAACCGGAGAAAACCCATGACATACATGACAAACAGGAAACCCAACCCATAGGTGACAAAAATATAATATCTAAAAGAATACATGTGTTAAAAGAATTATTCACACTGCCATTCATGGTTGGCAGCTCCCGGTAAACTATTTCGGCAGGGCACTGATTTTTTTATTTTTATTTTTTTTTTATTACGGGCTCCTTTGAAAAGTTTGGTTGATAACTAAGATTGGTAGTTGTTGGTAATTCGATTTGAAACCAGAACAGTTTACACTGGCAGTAACCGAACAGTGAGTCGACTAAAACGGAAAACAACGTCTTGCCTTATGTTCACGTTCTGTGTAAACATTACATCAAAAAATAAATGTTTGAACTTCTGCATTTATATTGGATTTAGCTGTCCTCATATACTAGTTAACACAGACGTGATGTCACACTGCGTAATCAGGGGTGCCCACAGGTGAAAATTGTTAGGAGCAACTTAAATCCAATCCAGGGGATTTTTTTTTAGGTCGTTTCAACAGTTTATTTCATTGTGTTTTATTGAAACGATTGAATGAAATGAATGAAAAATAAAATAAAATGTAATCAAATAATGAGACGACCTAAATAAACTCCCCCATCGCTGGAATATACAAAATACAAAAATCCGCTCACACCCAGTATCGTGTAGTCATTATTCAATACAAAATACCGTCATTTTCAATGACATTTTTTTGCTGGGGGAAGGGGAGGTTTATTTTATTGGGGGAACTCCTCAGCTATTCAGTGGGGGAGGGGGTATATCTTTTATTGTTACAAAAAGACCTATAAACTTCGTTGCTTCAAAGTTTCACCGCCCCATCGTTATTTTCAACTAGCTTTTAAATTTTTTATCTACGAACACCTTATTTTGCAGTAAATTCAACAGCAAATTGGGACGGAGGGGACGGTACTGCACTGAGGGGTACTGCACTCAGGTTACTTGCTTTAAATTTATAAAGCAAGCAACCTGAGTGCAGTACCCCTCAGTGCAGTACCCCTTTTTAAGTGTAAACTTAGTTAAAAATATACCTTTCCAAAAAGGTAGAACTAATCTGTCTGAGTTCAGATTTTTTGAAAACTGTTTTTTCATGTTAACATTACGACAGATTTTCAAAGTATATCAACCGATCGTATTGTTAGGTGTATTAACCAACACTAAAATAATTATTCGAAAATTCGGACAAAGTCCACATTAAAAATGTACGTAACATTGCAATTTCACGTTGGCCAGTTTTTGTTGCTTACATTTTTTTTATATGTGTAAAGCTTATTTATAACTGTCAATTTAAATAAAGCATCGAGCCAAATTTTTATTTTAACTGGAAGAATCGGAAGGCAAAAACACGAAAAATACTAGGTAAAAAAACCAACCCTGGTAAATACCATGCCAACTCTGCCGCCATTAGATTTAGACAGTTGCCAGACATGCCACTCAGTGACAAGAAATGGTTCCAAAAATACGTAGAACTTTCGAATATTTTCTTCCATAAAATCTTGTAGCATATAGACAACGGTCTTCAGTTCTTTTTTTTTGCTATTTACAATATCTAAGAAGATCGATTGTTATAATGTAGTCATCCATCGTGGTTCAGCAGTAGCAGAGCTCAGTCTAGTTGCCTGAAGGACTGGAAAGGGGACCTTGGCAAAGTCACAGCCAGTCTATCCCGACCAGGATAGCGCGAGTGACTGCCAGGCTCCTTCAGCAGCTATGGGATCTATATCGGTCCTTTCTGAACAATATCTGGTTCATTCGCAGTGAACGGAAATTTCCTGGGTTGAAAGCCTGGCTTTGCCCCCTCCCTTTACTAAACCATGGGACAGGGTAGTCTGGTGGTTAGTAGGACTATCACATGTGCAACAGATCCCTGGTTCGAAATTGACTTCAGCTACCCATGGTATTTTGGGGGAAGAGACGGGCCCGTTGATGCCTCGTGCTCATGTTGATTGTGACATGCAAAAACAATCTTAGTAATTTCCGATTGAAATTACCTAGCAATTACCTTGTTCTCGCATTGTGAGACCATGGTTTAGGCAGGGTGCACGACAAGCATCCCTTTACTAAACTTCTTTCTCCCTTAAAGACGTCCATTAAGGGTAAAAATTGCGCCGGTTCATCTTTAAGAGCCTTAGTTTGCTTCAGCATGGCTTCAAGAAAATGTATTTTTTTTAAATGTGCATGTGCAAATCGCTTCATTTGCCTTTGTATTTAAAATGGCCTTCTTTCTCCCTATTTTTGCCGCATCCAACGGGGGTGGGGGGTGGGGAAGCATTTAGAACATGATGATATGTACAGTTGTACACGTTTGGCTGAATGTAAGAAAACTGTGTCACGCAGGAAAGCCACGGCAAGGAAATGTGCGGTTTACCAATGTGTCACTCAGCAAAGTCCATATGAAAGCAAACAAATACGGATGAAAACCTGCTTACGTTACCTTTTGGACTTAAAGGTCAGACTGACTGAGCGGGAAACAAGCCACAACCTTTGAAACTAAATGCCGATGTTCTACCACTGAGCCGTACTGACACTGACAGTGGTAAGACATTGGCATTTGGTTGCAGGAGTTGTTGGTTCAATTCCCCGCTTAGGCAGTTTGACATTTAAGTCCAAAAGGCAATGTAAACAGGTTTGCATCCGTATTTATTTAACCCTTCTTGAGCCCATTTGGCTTTCCGTCATGTTTAATATGAAAGCAACAAAAGTTTAAGCCACAAACACAAACAAGCGGCTGCAGCGACTACCTAGTCGCAACCATCTTCTGCACACTTTTGCCATTTTTTTTAAATATTGAGGCGCATACCTCTATCACTCACTGCAACAACGATCGCTAATCTAAAAGTAGTAACCATCATAATTTCCGGCCAAATTATGTTAGCTTTTAGGCCTAAGTTTTAGATTTTAGGCGTAATTGTCAGCTTTTATTTCATAAGTAGCAGCTAACGGAGAATTGGATTTGCGAGTATATAGGCTTATTCATCCATGCAACACGGTGTCGATACTATTTTAAATGAAGCTAATGTGTGTCGTTAACGAACTCCTTTTTTTTTACGGCTGCGTGTCTTCCTGTAGGGGTTAAACGCGACGATAGAATGTCATTATTTTTCTGAGTTACGTCCAGAAAGCCTATAAGCGACGCTACAATATTTTAATCTGCCGTGTTTGTTAAAGTCTACTTGAAAAAGACGAACGGACAGACAAAGTTGTTTCTACAGTCTCCCAGCCGTTTCGGCTGTACAGAAGACTAAAACTACCTACGATCAACAAAACAGGTCGGAACATTCAAGACCTCTCCAGACAGAAGACAATTTCGTGCGAAGCGATGCGTTACGACGTGTCTACAAGGTCAAAATTGCTGCAATCGTACGGTTCTTGTCACTGTGGTTAACCACTTGAAGTCTTTTTTGCACCATACTGCGACACCGGGCAGCCGCGAGCAGCCAGTCAGGTTAGGGCTTTGTGCTAGGATTCAGGTTTTAAATTCGTAGTTGACGTATTAGTCGTAATAACAAGTGGCGTAAGTGGGGGGGGGGGGGGTTACACTCTGGAAATACCATAATGAAGTTTCACGTCGAAATATGAGAACTGGAGGGGAGGAGGAGGGGGAGCAGAATTGCACAGGCGTTAAATGGAAGTGACAGAACATTATGGAACTGGGTTTTAGAGAGAATTCAATGAATCTAACTCTCCGCCCCCCAAACATTCCCTGTAGGAAAAAACATCTCGCCAATGCAAAATGATGCTAAAAGTCTTTCGAAGTTCTTGTTTCAGGTCGATAACTTATCACAGACATTTTTTATTGTGAAATGCTTCGTAAAGCATTAAGTACTTTACATATTGGTTCTTGTCCACACAGATCCAGTTGAGATAGTGACACGCTCAACGGTTCGTGGGGAAGGGCGTTGGGGGGGTGAAAGGCGAGGTGACCACCAAGACCCAAAGTTAAGAATAAAATTTGGTAAACAGGAATAATTGCAGTTTAAAGAATTCTGAAAATAAACATTTTAAACGTCCGAAAGTTTATAAAATTGTTGAAAATGAGTGGTTTCACTGAACTCATGAGACTTGGAACTAGAGTTTCCCAATAATAATGCGTCACAAAAGCGAGAATTAGGTTAAAATCGACAGCAACGCTCACCTAAGAAAATTTAATTATGTGGAAACGTCTCCGAATTGGTTTTCACTGCGAAATTTGATCCTTAATAACGTTACCAGGGTCGACGCTAAGGGGTAGCGAGGGGGGAGGGGGGGAAGCGCTCGCCCACGTACATTTTGGCCCCCCCCCCCCCACCACCACCACCATCAGATCAAAACCAAACGTATAAACGAAGAAAATTCTGGTTATTTATTAAGAAAACTACTTCAGTTTCTTTCACAGCGACAGAAAGGACTAGAGGTCAGCACCTCAATAGAGCCTAGTTGTTACTGTGACAGTTGTGAAATCATATTTTTGTCAACTGAATTTTAAAATATCCTAAAAAAAAGGTGAAATAAAAGCAACGTTGGGTGTGAGAAAGAGAATTGCAAGTGTTATTGCAAATGTGGAATTTCTCGGTTCGCCCCCCCCCCCCCTTGGTTAAAATTGACCCACGTGACCCATTACCTCATCACGCCTAGGGTCTTTCCTCCTTTATCCCTTCTTACGTGTTACTCAACGTTACCCACTGTCGCCTCCCCAGTAACGTGATTCTAGCGTCGTCCCTAACGTTACAAACTAGTAACTAGCTACCACTGGCTGGGTGGACCACCAGCTCGCATAGCATCATTGCTCTCGCGTAGAGAGGACTGGCAAGGACTTCAGCTACAAACTGGATTAAACACAAACTCCGAACCATATCACGGGATTACCACAAACGGTCGCTAATGTTAGAAAATAGTGTTGTAACAATGGCGCGGCATAAAAATCTTCTTGACTCTGGTATCTGTAGCCACAATTCAAAGCTGTAGTGGCACAAAAAATGTGTAATATCTTCTAATTCACGGACTATATAGAAACTTCAAAATATTTTTAACGTGGAAACGAGATCGAGAATTAAAAAAACCAAAACTGGTAAAAGGGTCGTTAGGTTTAGAACGATTCGGCCTTTCAAAGCAGTGATACCAACACTCAATAGACGTAAACATTCGCCCACGTAATCTTTCGACTAATACTAGAGACGTTAAAAATATACGCATAAAAAGATACTTGAAACCACGCGTGTCTATTCTTTCAGATAAAACTTCGACGCCAACCATAAGAAGCCAATGATTTTTTGCTTGTTGTGTAATTGCCTTGAGTCATAATTTTTTTTATCTGAAACTTTGTTGAAACAGGGTATCTAAAACATATTTTAAATTTTCATTTAGCCTGTTATCGTGGGAGTACAGCACCGGTACAAAACTTGAGTAAATTATTATACGATAATGCTGATCCTGTTATAACGTAGACGTAAACTGCTGCGCACGAACGTGAAATGTGTCAGAATTATCTGTGTACATAGCACTATCATCTAAACTAAGATAATTTTGCTACTTCAATTTTTAATATTGTATGTATTTTTTTTTTTATATTTTATATAATTATAAAAAATACGTAGCCAAAAATTTAGGATATTTTAAAATAAATTCAATGGAACTTGTGCGCAACACAGTTTTAGGTTGAATTTTAAAATCTCATTTCCAAGAAAAGTTATCACGTTTTTAGGGACAGACCCGCTTTCACTATCTGCACTTCGACAAATTCTTATCTTATATTTTTCTTATCGAGAAAATCTTATGCTGCCCAGCTGTGTTCTAAAAACACATTATTCGAAAACCGTTCTACTTTTAATTTTCAAGTCGCTAAAAAAAGTATTGTAGCACGTTAAAAACTATATTATTCTGACTAAATTCATACATAAAATATCTTAACGGCTTTATTTATGCTAACCCACCAATGGACTTCACTAACGTCTAAATTCCCAAATTTGATAGAAATAATCAAAATGTGCAGCCTACCTCACAACACGTTTTGGTTTTGTACTTCCAAACACTATCAACACTACACCGAAAGAAATTCATACCAGATCAAAAGTCATTACTTCATCATAGTCATACATAAGACAGTCAGCAGTTGTGCTAGCAATAATTGTAAATAAATGAATCATTTTCTTCGTAAGCCAACAGATGGCCTCCTGATGTCTACTTTTCAATGACAGACAAGTCTAATGACCTTTCCTTTTACTAATGCACAAAATAAAATAAAAAAATAGAAATCTTTTATTTCTAGTCCTCAAACTTGATGTAACGTAAGAATTAATTACTTCTTTAACCCAAGGTTCCCCAATCAAACACACCCACGGTCGGCTTTTTTTTCTCAGTGTTCCCAACTTCCCTGTCCAGTTAACAAATTCATTCTCATGTCTTGTTGGCTTTTTAACGAAACATCTGATTACTGCTTCTATTCGTTGGCCAAACAACTGTCACAGCACTCGATGCAATATTTTTAAATTTAAACTCTGGCCATTCAGTTCGTCAGTTCGTTACTCATTAGACAAAAATTAATAATACACTGATGTGCCCATCACCGTGAATGAAGAGGGAGAGCACACGTAGTTCTCGTGGTGTAGTGGTTATCACATCCGCCTAACACGCGGAAGGTCCCCAGTTCGATCCTGGGCGAGAACATTTTTTTTTTTTTTTTAATATTCTGAAAGATTTTAAGCTTGAACAATTTTAAAGTAGCTTATTTACTGTGTTTTTTTTTCCGTCTTAAATTATTTTATTCTTTACTAGCTGTAAAGCCTGTCATGAAGACGGGCAACTCTTAGGAGTACAGCTGCCCCATAACAGTGAAATGTGGAATTTAAATAATGCAGGTTCCTGAAGAGGGGTAATTGCGGTAAGGTTGCTTCGCTCACTCAATCCATGTATCCTGTGATTCATTTCACCAATCTTTATTCATTTCCGTTACCCGGGAGTAGACGGTGTCTTTCATGTCCTGTGGGCTTTTTTTTTCGCACTGAATTTGACTGCGCAGTTTTTGTGTCTTTGAAAGCCCTGTAACCCGGGACCAGACAGATATTTTTTTGGTTCTTCACTCAAGCCCGATTACGTGACTTCATGAAACCAAGTACAATGCCAGATGGAGAAGACATTTCTGCACAACGTATATGAAGACGGGCAAATGTAGGAGTACAGCTGCCCTATAAGAAATGTGTAATTTAAATAATGCAGGTTCTTGAACGATGGGTAATTTCGCTAAGGTTGCTTCACTGACCGAATCCATGTATCCTGTGATTCATTCCACCATCCTTCATTCATTTCCGTTACCCGGGAGCAGATGATGTCTTTCACGTCCTGTGGCCTAGCTAGGTTTTTTTTCCGCACTGAATCCGACTGTGCTTTTTTTTTGTGTCTGCCGTGTAACCCGGAAGCAGACAGATATTTGTTTCATCTTTTTCACACTCAAGATCGATTACATGACTAAAAAAAAAAAAAAAAAACACATGACTACATGACTTCATGAAACCAAGTACAATGCAAGTTTGTAAAGACATTGTTGTTTGCAGCATTATTGTTACACCATTGCTTCTGTAATGGTTTCCTCCGATAAAATCTTGTTCCTTTGTCTGCCGGAAAAGATGTTGTTTTTATCATTGTTAAAGCATTGTTTAAAGCATATTTGTTTAAAGCATATATTAAGATTGTGAAATATCGTAACGAACGATCTAACATCATTAAAATCGTTCATTGTGTTTATTTATTTATTTGTGTGTTCATCTATACCTCTTGAAATAGTGGCGTCAAAAATTGGAGAGGGAGTTTGGAAGAAAGGAAGTTTCTCCGAATTTCTGTTAGGCGTATTCTTAGTTCCTAATTTAGGTCCTAAATGCCCAAAATTAGTGAAAAATGACCATTTGCAACGATCAGCAACAGTCACACAACAATACATGACGTCAAAGATTTTTTTCGCGCAAGCCTCGAATTTTTCGGGAACGTCCAGTAACAATGGTTTGGTGGCAACACACCAACAAGGAGAAAGTTAATTAATAACTGCTTGTTGTCAGTTACAATTAGCGTAATAAATACAAGCAGCTTTGCTCCAGCAAAACTGAAACTATTAATTTCTCCGTTTCTATTCAATATATTTCGACCAAACTTGGCCAGATAGTAGATAGCAACTTTTCCAAACTTTACACCAACTTTTACGCAATTCCGGGCAAGAGTATACGTAGGAAGCCACACGTAAATTTGAAAACTGTTCTCTTCTTGTTGTTGTTGTTCTTGTTCTGGTTCTTCTTCTTCTTGGCTGACACGGTTTCAGAAAAAACTACTGCACCTACCTAAAATCTGAAACATGATCTGAGCCAGAAATTTCTCTGGGCTTCAACCTTACAGGGACCACTTTTTCGATTGGTCCATCCATTCCTGAGTTACGGGACCCTAAACAATCATTTTGATTGTTTTATATTGTTTTAACCATTGTATTTAGCCGTGGTGGTGCTTTGTGGTGGTGTTTTGTAGGTTTTATCCGAGCGTACGACTGTGGGCCAAGGCTCGTAATAAATGGTCGAAAGAATTACTGTTTCAGCTAAACGGATATATTTTTAAACCAGACTAAGCTGCGCGGCCTCGAAATTGGCAGCTAAAAACGATAGAATTGCATGTTTATTTCGCAGATGCAGGCTTTCAGAGCTGACTTGAATTGTTTCAAAGTGGCCAGCAACAATCGACTGCATGCATAAACCTTTGTAGCGCGACGCCATAACCGTAAAAAAGGTACACGGATTACAAACAAAAACGTCAAGTGTGTCGTAAAAAAGGAGTTATATGATTGAATTTTCACGTGTTAAAATGTACACGGATAAAATTTGATGATTTTAATTGAAATAACCAAATGTACAATTGAGAAAATTGCATCTGTTTAAGTGCTGTTGTGCTTTATCAATCATATATTTAAAACGTAAAGCACAACAGCACTTAAACAGATGCAATATTCTCAATTGTACATTTGATTATTTCAATTGAAAATGATCAATTTTTATCCGTGTACATTTTAACAAGTGAAAATTCAATCATATAACTCCTTTTTTACGGCACACTTGACGTTTTTGTTTGTAAATATTTTATTACCTGCTTTAAACTTGGGAGTGCACCTTATTTAAAGAGGTGCAGCGATAAGGAACCTCCTCGAGCGAAACGAGACGACGCCAACGGAGCGAGCGATGTGGCTAGTTTGTTTTTATTAAGATGGTCAGTAAGATGATTCGCTCGACTTAAATTAGTAACAAACCACCATTCTAACGCGTTAAAAAGCAAAAGAAAGACATGCAACAAGTTCAGAGATGACGTATCAATGGATAGCGCCACAGCGCCGAGTTAAAGGTCCATACATCCAAGGTTGGCATTCCTGTACGACTCAGTTTTGCGACATCAGTTCAAAATGTAAATGTTGTCACAACAAAGATCAAATTAACATGCATACATAAAGATTAAGAAAAAAAATATAATAAATAATAAATAAATAATAAATATATAAAAAATATAATATACTATAATATAATCTGAAAAAAATAAACTCTCAAAGTAGCTATATGGACATGTAGGTCGTTATGAAAAATTAAATAAAATTTCTAAATATAATTCATAGAACCACGCTGACAAAAGTAGTTCCAGTACTGGACAAACCAGTAGGGTTTGCAATAATTTAGGTAAAACTTAAAGGCGGTTTGCCGCCGAACGAAAGTTTGCAGCCTCCACTTCTCTCTATAACCAGCAAAGGAATGCACAAAGAAATATCTTTTAAAGGGACATTCCTCCCTGCGCCATTTTTCTCGATCCTCCACATCAAGTACGACCCCAAAGGTCTATTTACTTACCGTTAGTCTTTCCCTTGCTAAAATACCGTTTTGAAATGTGGCGTCTAGGAGATTTTCTGTTGAATATTGTTAACTATATTTAAGAACGATCCGTCACTAAATGATGCAATGCGCGCGTACAATAATCATGACGTTTCATCTCTGTGTGTACATCTACTAATTTTCTAATAATTACCATGAGATCTACAATCTAATAGACTGACGCGGTAAAAATTAAAATTAATTATTCCAATAGATCGCCGAAGCAAAATTATAAGACACTAGTCTAGAAAATTATAAATTGTGATTTTTAAAATACGAGAATCATTCCGGTTTTTGACGACACGATCAATGGGCGTCAGATTCGATAGGCGTCTTGGTCCCAGCTGTACATCTCTGGCTTCGTACCGACCCGGGTTCGATCCTGGGAAGGGAAGTGTATATGTACGGGTTTTTCTCCGGTTGTTTCCCACCCGTTGTACGAGGGTTTCCTCCGGGTACTCCGGTTTCCTCCCTCCTGCGGCAAAAAACAACTGTTTACGATGGTGGTTCCTTCGACTTAACATCTGCCGCTTGGGCCTTCAAAAAGCTGTATAGCTTATTGGCCGACAACATCTATTCTATTCTATTCTATTCTATTCTAATGGGTTCACGGTGGCTGGACTATTATAGTCCGGTTTGTTAGTTCAGATTTTTAACATTATCGTGACTTACTTAACTGACATTTTGCAATGGCCACCTTATATCGCAGTAGATATCGTAAAAGTCATAAGAAATAAAATTTGGCCCGGTAAAATACCTCCATTTTGGTACCAAATTTATTAAAATCGGGCAAAGAGGACTCAAGATGTTCCAATTTCCAGTAAGCGAAGTTTTGGTTCTGAAAACAAATGAAGTGGTAGGGCGGCCTAGAGGGTTGAATTGTTAATTTTCTGGGAAAAGCATGACATTTTTGTATGGATGCATGTGAAGAATAACTGGAAAAAATAGCTTTGATAACACGTTCAAAACCAACATGAGGCCTGGGTGGGAGCGGTGTCCCCCCCCCCCCGCCCCCCAAACGGTTTTCTGTAACTCCTTCACCGTCAACAAATATAAAAGATAAGGTGAAGCAAAAACTTTCAGCACATATTTCTACACTGGGAAAGTGATGTACATCTTATACATAAATGCAACCCTTGCACCACAAAATCGTATTCAAACTATAACACCTATAATTCGTGTGAACGCACCTTTTTTCAATTGATTGTTATAGTGATTTTCGTGTTCAAAGTGCTCTCTTGAGTCCTCTAATAACCCGAAATAGATATGCTTAGGATTTTTTGAAAGATAATGATCAATTCTTTCGATCAAACCTAACCGAAATTATTTAGCTTAGATAGGGATCGTCCTACGCCCATTTAAACGTGAAAAGATAATGGCGTAGCGGCGAAAGCGTTCGTTGATTTTCGAATTCAAAGTGGTATTGAGAACCCTTTAACAACCCGAAACGGACATGCTTAGGATTTTCTCAGAGGCGGGGAGCTGTTCTTTCCATCAATCCTAACCGAAATTGTTTAACTTAGATAGGGACCTAGGGACCGTCCTGCGTCCATTTAAAGGTGAAGAGGCAATGGGGTAGCGGTGAAAGCGTATGGTGACTTTCGAATTCAAAGTGCTCTTTCCAGCCATCTTATAGCCCGAAATGGGCATGCTTAGGATTTTCTAAAAGGTTGTGATCTTTTCCTTCGATCAATGTTCACCGAATTTGTTTAAGTTAGGTAGGGACTGTCCTGCATCTATTTAAAGTTGAAGAGGTAATGTCGTAGCGGTGAAAGCATGTGGTGACTTTCTAATTTAAAGTGATCTTTCGAGCCCTTTACTATACTATGTTCCACATTATGTTTTCAGAAAACTGACTGTATGACACCACTTTTTCTTCTACTACAAGTGCAAAAAATCCACAAACATCCATTCGTAAACTCTAACAGTAACTTTGTTGAGTCTCCAAGAGTGATATCCACATGTTTTTGCACTCTTAGTGCAAGGAAACGAGTCGTCACCCAGTCAGTTTTCTGAAAACATAATGTGGAACAAGCTATAACCCGAAATGGGCATGATTAGGATTTTCTGAAAGGTTGTGATCTTTTCTTTCGATTAATGTTCACCGAATTTGTCCAAGTTAGACAGGGACTGTCCTGCGCCCATTTAAAGGTGAAGAGGTGTGACGTAGCGATGAAAGCATATGGTGATTTTCGAATTCAAAGTGCTCTTTCGAGCCCACTAATATCTGGAAATGGACATGCTTAGAATTTTCTAAAAGGTGGGGATCTATTTTTTTCATCAATGCTAACCGAATTTGTTTAACTCTGATAGGGACTGCCCTGCGCCGATGTAAAGGTGAAGAGGTAATGGTGATGGTAATGAGGATAGCAGCGGAAGTATATTGTGATATTCGAATGCAAAGTACTCTTGTGAGCCTTGTACTAGCCCGAAATGGGCATGCTTAGGATTTTCTGAAAAGCTGTGATTTTTTCTTGCGATCAATGCTCACTGAATCTGTTTAAGTTAGATAGGGACTGTCCTGCGCCCATTTAAAGGTGAAGAGGTAATGGCGTAGCAGTGAAAGTGTATGGTGATTTTGGAATGCAAAGAGCCCTCTAATAGCCCAAAATGGACATGCTTAGGATTTTCTGAAAAGTAGGGATCTATTCTTTCCATCAATCCTAACCAAAATTGTTTAGCTTAGATAGGGACCGTCTTACACCCGTTTAAAGGTGTATGTAGCTGAAATTGGTGTAGCGGCTAGTTTCAATTTCGAAGTGCTATTGTAATGCTCATATATGTATTTGTATCTACGCTAAACAATTTTGGTTAGGTTATTTAAAAATGTCACATCGCTTACTTTGAAAATTCGAGTCCATGTTTACGTTTTGTACGCTTAGATTTCAAAGTAAGCGATGTGACATTTTTAAATAACCTAACTGAAATTGTTTAGCTTAGATAGGGACCGTCTTACACCCGTTTAAAGGTGTATGTAGCTGAAATTGGTGTAGCGGCTAGTTTCAATTTCGAAGTGCTATTGTAATGCTCATATATGTATTTGTATCTACGCTAAACAATTTCAGTTAGGTTATTTAAAAATGTCACATCGCTTACTTTGAAAATTCGAGTCCATCTTTACGTTTTGTACGCTTAGATTTCAAAGTAAAGGATATTTACCGTTCCAATATCCTTGCAAATTTTCGACAGTCAGGTTTTTAAAGGATATTGGAACGGTAAATATCCTTTACTTTGAAATCTAAGCGTACAAAACGTAAACATGGACTCGAATTTTCAAAGTAAGCGATGTGACATTTTTAAATATCCTAACCAAAATTGTTTAGCGTAGATACAAATACATATATGAGCATTACAATAGCACTTCGAAATTGAAACTAGCCGCTACACCAATTTCAGCTACATACACCTTTAAACGGGTGTAAGACGGTCCCTATCTAAGCTAAACAATTTCAGTTAGGTTATTTAAAAATGTCACATCGCTTACTTTGAAAATTCGAGTCCATGTTTACGTTTTGTACGCTTAGATTTCAAAGTAAAGGATATTTACCGTTCCAATATCCTTTAAAAACCTGACTGTCGAAAATTTGCAAGGATATTGGAACGGTAAATATCCTTTACTTTGAAATCTAAGCGTACAAAACGTAAAGATGGACTCAGTTAGGTTAGGAAATAATAGATTCCCATCTTTCAGAAAATCCTAAGCATGTCCATTTCGGGTGGTTGAGGGCTCGAGAGAGCAGTTTGAACACGAAAATCACAATAAAAACCTATTGAAAAAAGGAGCTTCTCCCGAATTATGGGTGATACACTTTAAATACGATTTTGGGATTCAAGGGTTGCTTTTACGTAAAGGATGTGTATCACCTTTGCTGTCCAGAATTATGTGCTTTTTGCTTCATGTTATGCTTTTGATTTGTAGACGGTTAAGGAGTTGCAGCCAAAAAACTGTTTGTTGGGGAGGAGGGGGGGGGGGTTGCAAAATCACCCCTCCCTTCTCAGGGAGGAAGGGGTTTGAACGTGCTATCATAGCTATATTTTTCCAGTTACCCTGCATGTGCATCCATACAAAATTTCATGCTTTTCACAGAAATTTAACAATTTATCTCTCTAGCCGCCCTAATACTATTGTTTTCAGGGAGCAAAACATCGCTTACTTGAAATTGGAACAACTTGAGGTCGCTTTGCCCGATTTTAATAAATTTGGTACCAAATTGGAGGTATTTTAATGGATCAAATTTTATTTCTTATGACTTTTGACGATATCTACTGCGATATAAGGTGGCCATTGCAAAATGTCAGTTAAGTATAACCCAATTTCTCATTCTTTTACAATTTGACGAAAGGATTTTTTAGATAGAGTTAAAAGTCATAGGACATTATTTGTTCTTTCTTTCAAGGGCTTTAATTTAGTGCAAATTTCGTTACAATCGAGCCAATAGAACCGAAGATATTGTAATTTCTTTATTTCAATGCAGCAGCCATCTTTAAATGGCCGCCAAACCGGAAGTACTTCCGGTATTCGGTGGCACCCCTTCTGAGATGATTTCCTAGGTTCATCTTAGTCATCTGGCCAAGTTTCATGCTTTAGACACACCCCACTATTAGGCGCAATGCCAATTGAGACAGTAGCTATGTTTTTCACTGCGAGGAACGAAGCTACCGTCTCAGTTGGCCTTTTTAGCTGTGGTAAATACGCGGATGTGATCGTCGCGTGGGTGTTGTGAGGCAGGCGGAAGGTTTTAACACAACAAGCAAGCCACGTGACTCCTTAATTATTGAGTACAAATTTGGTATGTTCTCGTGAACCTGGCAGCTTAGAGCAACATACTCATTTCGTTACGGCAGCAAGCTGTAAATGTTAACGATATCACTGCCACTAGATGGCACCATGGTAGAATATAAAAAAAAAATACTGTGGCGCCATCTAGTGGCAGTAATATCGTTAACCATCTCCGATTGCTTCCATGCCGGTGCACGAGGACGTATCGAGTTTTAACTCAGTAATTAAGGAGGCACGTGGCGTGTTTGTTGTGTGAAAAGATATATCCTTGTGCATTTTTTTGCTTGCTGCGAGAAATCACTAGGTGCTGCAGACTTTCATTTGGTGCTAACCCGCCTTTACTTTCAGTGAGTTGACAATAATTTGGCAAGTCTACTTGTCAACCACACTGCATGGCGAGTGCATGGGGTCATATGTAAATTTTGATTGACTTGTAAATTTTGATCAAATCGTCGTACAATTAATGAGTTACAATACTTGGGACCTATCCCTGACCGTAGTCGGGAGTTTAGTACATTGTTAATTACAATTCTTGCAAGAGTGATTGTTACAGGCAAGAGTTAAAGTTTCCTGAGAGTTAAGACTTAAGGGCCTTAGGGCTTCGGGCAGATGACCAGGAGTGGTTAATGCTCGTTAAACCCTTTAAAACCCTTTTAAAGTTTTTAAGTTAGTTTTTAATCCACCCAAAACCAAAACTGGTATAAGGGAAGCCGCCAAGTTTCCAAAAAGGATCGACCTTCGATAGTAGTGATATCATTCAACCAAGAAAAGGCCACCAAGGTTAATCCTATTAGCCAAGTTAATCGCACCTACTAATAGTTCGAAAGTTAAATGAAAACTAGAACATTGCAACTGGCGGTAGCAATCTTCAAGTTTTCATTTAAAGTCCAAAGATTTAGTAGGTGCGATTAACTTGGCTAATATGATTAACCTTGGAGGCCGTTTCCTGGTTGGATGATATTACTGCTTTCGAAGGCCGACCCTTTTTGGAAACTTGGCGGCTTCTCTTATACCAGTTTTGGTTTTGGGTGGATATCACAGCTTTCGTGAATGTACAAAGGATTACATGGTCTAATCGTCACCTCTACCTTTTTTTGTCTTGAGGAATTTTATGTCTATAAATATTCTCATTCATAATTTTTACATTTGTCATTTCCCGATTAGCCATTACGTCACCCAAATTGACACGGTTTGGATCATTGTATGCCAATGCTTAACATGCTTAAGTTTATTCAATCCCTTTTTTTGAGTGCACTAGCTAACAAACGCTGATTTTCGTTTGCTTTGCTCATTCAATCAGCGCATCATCCTCTTTCAGTTGCCCCTCCCAAGGTTGATGTCAATCACGCAATGAAACTGGAATTGCTCACTCGGTCACAATTAATCTCATCTACTTGGCCATTCGTCTACTTGGCGCCATCACACTAGCATGAGTCTAGCATAAGCAGCAAACTCGGCACATTACTAAGACATACTTCTTTGAAAAAATAAAACTTTTCCCCTACTTGATTAGACCCTGTGCTCACGAGCTGATGATTTCCAACTCTTCTTGCAATAAGAATGTATTCTGACAATTAAGTACTGAAACAATGCGCTTATAACACTTAAGCATGTTGTAATAGACTGTTGAATGACAATACAAACAATGGTTACAACAAAAATTTTGTATTTACGCGCCATTTCAGAGCCACGTGCTTCTAGCTGCAACCCCCATTTTAGAAAAAGGCTACTTCCCCGTACTTCTCTTTACCTGTGTGCCAAAATTGAGATCTCTGTGAACTTTCCCTAACGAGCTGTAGACGTGTCTTTATACCCTATGAGAATTAACACGGGATTTCTGTCTTTAGCTAGTAGTAGCTAGCCCGTAACACAAATCAACGTTATTGAGGGTACTTTATCTCCATAAAGGACACGTTCCCATACTTTAATGTTTTATTTTTCTTCGTTACTGGACCCATGATACCTGATTCCAACGATTTTCAAACATTTCTACCGCATGGACAATTTACACCAGTAGGCTGAAATCAGGTATAAGGTCGTTACAGTTCAAAAGAAACAGTCTGATAGTGAGCGCCTTTCCACTTGGCGGCGACACACTAGCGTGTTTCTATGAGCATACGACTTGTGAGTCGTTTTTGGCTTTCAAGAAAGAAACAAACAAACATCTCTCAGGCTCTTAATAATGGACAGTTATACTACGTCCACAATAATTAGGTGTACAATTATTGTAGATCTTAGTTGAATCCATTGCTGGTTAAACTTTAACTATTTTCCCCGGCCAAGGATTTTGTATTTTAGTTTACAAAAGCAGTACTTAATAAGTAATTGGTGAGTAATTAATTTCAGTAAGCTTATTGCTGTACTTATGACAAATAAGTTACATCATGCTCCATATTGTATGCCTGAGTGGTACAAGTCTTGATAGTCAGGACTTAGGAGAGGGAGGAGCAATAGGGGTAAGGGATTTTGTTACCACACTCTTTGGTGGTTCTTTTGGATGTTTCTGCTGTTTAGTGGGCAGGAGGCACAATCCCTGACAGAAAATGCTTGGCGGAAATCCTTAACAAGACTTGTTTTGGCGCTTCTTCTGTAACGAAAACGAAGAGACTCGACTTCCTGTATGACATGGCTGCCGAGCAAAAGAAAACGAAGAAGAAAAATAAGTTCGTAGTGCAAATTATGACAGTCTTATTAATTTGTAGCCTATCATTAACTCGAAAATAATTGCCGAAATAATCGTAAGAATAATTCTCATTCATAATTGCACTCATTGTTAATGTTAATGTGACCATAATTTTGTGCTCTCGCTCTCTATTTATATCAATTTTAAAATAATAAGATGAGTTTATCGTAATACTCAGCCTTAAAACCTTACAGGAAAAACTTCTATCTCTTTCCTGTTTGGACTTCTAACTCAAGACATTTCGTTTTTTCCCCCCTTTTCTGTTGGTGCGTGTGAAACCTTACCACTTTGGTAATCATCTTTCCTCGTTAGTGAGAAGATTTTATCTGATGGGTTAAGAGAATTCCCTCTGCCTATAGTTCAGCGACTTTAATAAGATGGTAAAGCATATTATTAAAACAAGGATGCACTAACACTGCATCAGTAATTCGATGTGCCTGGAGTGGAATAATACTGAAGGAAGATGGAAATATGCGAGTGACGTAGTTGAAAGGTCCAACAGGACACTACTAAAAAGTCTGAATGATGTGTAGTGTACTGAAAAGTATACTGCACATTATATTTGAAAAAAAAAATCTTCTCGCAACTTTTACTACGTACTATACAATATGGTAACTCGAGCAGAATCTTGATATGCGATGATTAAGAAGCGGCCAAATGAGAATTTTCATCAGATGCTGATATAAGTTTTTGTTACAAAAACACCGGAAAACATCCGGTGCTTTACAGTTTCACCACCCCTTTGCTATTTTCAACTGGCTCTAACATTTTTTTAAAAATCTACGAACACTTTATTTTACAGTAAATTCAACAACAGTAGGTTAGGAGAGAGGGGGAGGGGCTATCGCACTGCTCTGAGGGTACATCACGTTGATTACTTTAAATTTATTTACTCTTTTTAGGTGTAAACACAATTGAAAAAACGGAACTAATCGGTATTAGTTCAGATTTTTTGAAAAGCAGTGTTTTTTATTTCAATATTTACATCATAACAGATTTTCAAAGTAAATCTCCCCATCGTATTTTTTGCTATTCATATGTCTATTAACAAACAATAAAATAGCCATACGAAAATTCGGACAAATTCCACATTAAAATGTAACAATGCAATTTCATGTGGCCAGTTTTTGTTGCTTAAACATTTCATATGTATAAAGATTATTTATAATAGCCTAATCAATTTTTAAAACGGCATCGTCCCAAATTTTTATTTTATGTACACAAAAAATATTAAAAAAAAAAGGAAAAGTAATTACATTTATGCTCATTTGGTTGCTTTTATTTAATGAAACTATAGCTGAATTGATTCGTTATCATAATTTTAAAATGGGACTTGGCTTACTAATATCAAGAATTTATAGGGTTTGGGAGGAGAATTTGTGATAGACACCCCGGCTGAAAGATAGATATACTTCTATTAGTTCCGTCCAAGTTTATAGAGGGCGCCACATGTTTTATGTAGGAATTTCTAATCAGTTTTCAGCTTAAAATTAAACTAAACTAAACGAAACTAGCTTGTATTTAATTACTATTTAGCCTAGCTTAGTTTTAATTTAGTTTACTTTTGATTTGGGCTGAAAAATGAGCAAAAAATTAACAGAAAGAACATCTGAAAACTGAAAACTCACACAGAACTAATAGAAACGAATCTAACGACGTGTTTCAATAGGGACGTTTTAGAGTTACAAATTCTCCTCCCCAACCCTATAAATTCTTGCTAATATTAACTTATGCCTTTGTAATCAAATTGTTCTGTATTGTGATTGAAATTCATTTTAATTCATATAAATGATCTGCAGAAATACATTACCTCGGAGAACCAAACTTCTTATCGATGACGTCACAATACCGAACAATGCGGACAATTCCCAAGGGACTGCCAGACTAGCCTCTGCCCAACCCTCAACCCCTCTTTCCGCAAATTGGAAGTCTAGCGGTTTAGCATTGAAAAACCTCGTTAGAGGTTAGCGCTTTTCATAACTATAGCTTAAAAAATTTGTATAAGCACGAAAGAATTGTAAGCGAGTCAATATAGCGCAAAAAATGGCCAAAACTTGAAGTAAATATAGTACAAAGATGAAACCAACGGTATTCGCCCTTGAAAACTGTCGTAAATAACATATTAAATGTATACCAACATATGATTCGTGGAAAGACACCATTTTGAAAAAATGTCGCCCTAATTCGATATTCACACTGTTGTTTATTGAAATATTGAATACCCCTTCACAGTTAGCAAAATTATATACCCTTCCTTTATTGATCCTATTGAAATTTCCTTTCCAATGATACCAAACATAACCGGAAGTAACTACCGGAAGTAGTAATAATGTATTAGTGAAAAGACGCCATCACATGTACTTTTGATTGATGGAAAGAATATATCGCCGCCTTTCACAAAATCCTAATCATGTCGGTTCGGGCAATTAGAGGGCTAGCAAGAGCACTTTGAATTCGAAAATCACCATAGGCACTTTCGCCGCTACGCCATTACCTTTTCACCTTTAAATGGATGTAGGACGCTCCCATCTAGACACACGCTAGTGTGTCGCCGCCAAGTAACAGTAGATCATCCCATTGTAGACATCCGATTGTTAAAAATTGATTGTTAATGATAAAAAGGCGGCTCACTAGCAGACATGTGTCTGTTAACTGTAAGCAACTAAAAGCATATTTTGGCATGTTGAGGATAAATCCCAATGCGACAGAAATGTTTCAAATTGTGGAAAATGAAAGGGGAAGGGTCAGAGATAAAGAAAAACTAAAATTTAAAGGATGAGTGTCCACCAATCATAGAGAAAAAGATGCGTCAATAACGTTGTTTTTATGTTACTGTCTAGCTAGCTAGCTAGCTAATAAGATTTTTCCCATGTTAAATCCCATAGACTTTTTGCTCATGGCTAGCGCAAAATTGCGAAGGCCTACGTACCTGAATTTTTGCACACGGATGCTTGGTGATCTGAGGATGGTCCTTTTGTTGGTTTGGGGGTTGTAGGGGTCAGGACAAATGCGTGGGAGGGTTTTGAAATTTGCCACCGGCGAATTTAAATTTCGTTTCTTTTCCAACTTGCAACCAAAGATTTTAAACAACAATGGCTTCAACAATCAAGACTGGTCCTTAGATTTATTGTAAAAGCCTGGACGAACTAAAAACTGAACTGTAACGAAGGACAAAATAAAGAAACATTAACGTTGCCGTGGATTGCGTAAGAATAAAGGGATGCACGTTAGATGATGGTTACGCAACAATACGAGCATTTTTTGTTAATAACCCCCCAAAAAATGCTTCGCATTTTGCTGTTTTAGTAACAGCGACCTTCGGGGGTTTCTGCATGACTAAATGTGAACGAAATCTTGAAAAATTAAGGGCAAGTTGCAGGGATAAACAAAACAACTGAAGGGGATGCGCTGATTGAGTGAGCGAAGCGAACGAAATCAGCGATTGTTAGTCAGTGTGTGCAAAAATGAGATTGAAGAATCCTAAACAGACGGTGTAATCTTATGTACGTTCACAGTCCTATGAAAGTTGTGATATCCACCCAAAACCAAAACTGGTAGAAAAACCAGCCAAGTTTCCAAAAACGGTCGGCCTTTGAAGGCAGTGATATCATTTCACCAGGGAAAGGCCGCCAAGGTTAATCCTATTAGCCAAGTTAATCGCACCGAATAATACTTTGGACGTTAAATGAAAACTTGAAGATTGCTACCGCTAGTAGCAATCTTCTAGTTTTCATTTAACTTTCGAACTATTAATATGTGCGATTAACTTGGCTAATAGCATTAACCTTGGCGGCCTTTCCCTGGTGGAATGATATCACTGCCTTCAAAGGCCGACCGTTTTTGGAAACTTGGCGGGTTTTTCTACCAGTTTTGGTTTTGGGTGGATCTAAGTTTAACAATTTCGATTAGGATTGATGGAAAGAATAGATCCCCACCTTTTAGAAAATCCTAAACATGTCCATTTCGGGCAATTAGCAGGTTTGCAAGATCGCTTTGAACACGAAAATCGCTATACAATGACTCATTGAAAAAAGGATCGTTCACGCGAATTAAGGGTGATAATAAGATTTTGTGGTTCAAGGGTTACTTTTACGTAAAAGGTGCATATATCACCTTTCCTGTCCAGAATTGTGTGCTGAACGTTTTTGCTTCACGTTATGCTTTTGATTTGTTGACGGTTAAGTAGTTACAGCCAAAAACTTTTTTGAGGGATTTAAGATTTAAGTCACCCCTTAATCCGGGTTTTGAACTTGCTGTCACAGCTTTTTTTCCAGTTACCCCTCATGTGTATCCTTATCAAATTTAATGCTCTTTATACAAAGTGAACAATTCCTTCAATTGTGGGTACTATTATTTCCATTATATGCATTAATCGTGATTCATTAGTACCACTTCCAGTAATTACTTCCGGTAGTTACTTCCAGTTTTGTTTGGTATAATTAGAAAGGAAATTTCAAGAGAAACAATACAGGAAGGGTGTATAAGTTTGCCAACTGTGAAGGGAAATTCAGTATTTCAATAAATAACAGTGAAAGTATTGAATTTGGGCGCCATTTTTAAAACATGGCATCTTTCCACCAATCATATTTTGGTAGACTTCTGATATGACGGTTTTCAAGAGCGAATGCCGTTCGTTGGTTTCATCTTTGTACTAATTATTTCAAATAATTTCGACCGATCATAACTAAACAAACGTGTCTTAAGGAGATTTCTGGCTGACTTCATTTGTCATGAGAAAAGCATAATCGCATTAATTCGACGTTTGACATGTCGAATTCAAAAAGTAGAGATTTTACCCTCTTGAAAATATCGGCAACAAAATGAAATAACGTTATAAAAGATGTAACAATTCTTCGTTTTAAAGGCACATAAATCCGTCCGGTATGTCGTACGACCCGTTGACAATAACATTTGCAACATTTACCAAAATGCTGCAAACGTCACAAAATCATGTCGCACGAAAGAAAAGAACCAGAAAATAACTGTGTTGGCAACATTTACATACGTTTGAAGTAATGTCACAACGGAGTCATACAGGAAAGGCAACATGGGTGCATGTACCTTTAACGGCTTCCGCCCGTTTGCCATAATCCCGTTTGCCATAATCCCATTTGCTATAATCGTGTTTGTCATAATCCCGGAAGCCCTGAATATCTTAGCCCAGTAGCCACAATCCCGTTTGTCATAATCCCGTTTGCCATAATCGCGTTTGTCATAATCCCGGAACCCCTGAATATCTTAGCCCAGTAGCCATAATCCCGTTTGTCATACATGTCCGTTTGCCATAAATCCTATATCAAGTCTCATTTCAAATGGAACTCTGAAAGAATGTACTTAACATTCAAAACTACGTATGGATAATTCACTCCTGGTGCCGAGTTTCTGCGCCATCATTTGACAAAACTCGTCACTGTTAGTCATTAAAAAAAAATTATGGATAATTATTGAGCACACGTACTTTAATTCATGTGGGCGGAAAAAAAAAGAAACAGTTTCCATACCAAAGTTTAATCACAGTAACCTTTTTTTTTTGGACTGGGGGAGGGGGCAGATTGAGAATATTGCGTGGGCTTGCACGTAACGAAAAATGTTGTCCCCTTAAAAAAATTGCTAAAATTAGACTTTCACAACATAGGTAGCCTACTACTTTTCTGAATCCAAAATCCAATATTAGGATCCGAAAATGTTGGTTCTATGTTTCGAAATGATTGAAAATTCACAAAATTTTCCACTTTCGTTCAGTGCATAATGTTGCCCCATGTATAAGTAGAAGTTTCATGTGTGGTATCATGACTACACTATTTTTATTGTGTTTAAATCATATTAAGAAAAAAAGTTTTTTTTAAAGTTAGAAAAAAAAATTTCAAATTAACATCTAAATTAAAAAAAAAAAGTTGTTTTAATATGTCCAAATAACATAGATCCGCATTTTAATTGGAATGACAAACAGTAACTACTTTTGTCAACAGATGGCGCAGAAACTCGGCACCAGGAGTGACCAATCCATGCACAGTTGTGGACGGCTACGAACATTCTTTCTTGAAATTGGGTTTTAGGACGACGTCGTCAAATCCGTCGGTAGGCTATAGCAAACGAGATTATGGCAAACGGTAGATTATGGCAAAAGGGAAATCCAGCAGAAGAGGTGAAGAGTATAATTTCGAGCAAACGGGAAAATGCAGAACTGGGACGATTGCCATAAAATCGGTCGTCAAACAGGGTTATGACAAACGGGATTAGGCAAACTGGATTATGGCAAACGCACCGTAGACCCTTTAACTGATGTCCGTACAGTACCTTTCTTGTTTGTGAAACCTGTTTACTTGACAGTGTTAGTGTATTCTAAAGGGAATCATATTAAACGAAACGCTCGATGACTGCGAAGCCCCATCTATGATTAAAATGCACGATACAACTGTATTTTTATATAGTTCGCCAATTCGACCATAGATGGCACTTCTTATTTTTTTCGAACGTTTTACTGTAAGTAAATTACTTTTTCACAAGAAATGACGACATCGAGCTAAAGAGCTGGTTGGCTTCATATTTTTAATGTTCACATTTTGTCCCGAAGCTGATTTAAAAAAAAGGCTAAAGCTCAGCATATTTTGACTGTAGTGCAAAACCCTCTGGAAGTGCAGATGAAAAATCAAGCAAGTTTACGTCGATCGTGGCATGCCAAAGATTCTGGAATTTTCCGCTTGAATTTTTCCAGCTAAATTGTCCCTCTTGCCGTCTAATCATAATCGTCCTCATCTTCATCAGGCGATGAAGACGGGCTATGCGGCCGCCATTAGGTGACGGAGGGAGCTCTGAACCCTGTTTCAAAAGGGAGAACTATCGGCATCAGAATCAGCATTAAGTTTCTCTTAAAGGGCAACTTGCAATTTGATGACAATAGTAGGCCCTTTTTAACTCAAATACATAAAGAACAAAATTGACACCATAAGATCAGTTGTTTATGCCCTAAGATGCCCTGCCCTTTACATTGGGCAATGTGCTAGACCTGTGGGCCGGCGTAAACTTGACCATGCAGGTGGCATTTCGAAAAATGATAGCAGGCATGCTGTCTCCAAACACGAACTGGATGCTGACCATTTTATAAACTTGAGCAGCACCTGGATACTGTACCATGAACCATTGGAGAAAATGAACCGTTGGAGAAAATGGTTAGCATTGGAGCCTTATTCCATAGTGACAAATAAGGTTAGACTTAACAGCATTACAAATTTTCCAGTAATGGAGGCATTGGTCGAGCTGTACAAAAATCTGCCAGTCAATATTTTATAATGGTGATGCACGTCATTCCAAGATGGCGGGTATCAATTGAACAGCCTCTGGTGTCACCTGCTAATTTTAATTGCATATTTGTTTTTGTATTGTCAATTATGAACGTTTTAATGTTTTAGTAGTAATTTGGGATATGTATTCATGATTTGTGTCGTTTATAGGTGACCAAGACTAAGCAGTAAATTGCCGAAAATTAAATATCTCGTCGTAGTTTTGCTGTTCGTGGGCTCTGCACTGCAAAGTAAACTCGTTGGACAAAAAGGACGATTAAAACTCGTTGCATACATCATTAAAAAAAATAATAAATAAATAAAAGAATTTGGAATTTACCAGTTTTAGTGCGATGTCTTGCCACTAGACGGCGCACTTAGCTAAGCGTGTTAACCTAACTGCAATTTAAATAACTCGTGCATTTTTTTAGATGTTACTAACCAAATAGTTGGCTTCGCTCACTCCGTTGGCGTCGATCCATGCTTCCTTGAATTTCTTTGATTTCAAGAGCATCACAAACTTATGTACTGATTATTTCGATACAAACTAATTGCAATTATTGATCACAGTTCGTCCATCACATTCCTAAGCACGTCTGCATTTCGTGACTGCTCATGACGTGACGTCATAGTTTTATCAGGCAAAGTATGTTCAGGCATAATAAACTTTTGTATGAACAAACTATGGCGCCATGAACAAACGTCCTGAGTGTCAAAAAAAAAATTTGACGTTGTTTTTGCATTTTTTTGCGCGTATTTGTGGGCCATAAAATCAAGTTACAGCGGCACAATTTAGCCTAACGGAATCGCAATTTAATTATTTTTCATTTGAATAAAGAAAGAAATCACAAGGTAAAGTGTAAACGAAGCAAGCAGTCTGCATTAAAGACTGGCCATGTGAGGATACACAATACACTAATCTGAGAAAGAAAGAAAAGACAACTGCCCCGACTGGGACTCGAACCCGGGACTTCCTGTTTAACAGCGGGCGCTCTAACCACTGCGCTACCGAGGCGGGTACTGGCTGCAGGTTCCAGCCGAGCTAAGTAGCTGTTCCATCTTTCTCAGTGGTGACCTAGAGATCACATTCATTTAGTCCTACTGCCATCTTTGGAGATGCTTTGATTCCAGAGGAGTAGCGGTAAACGCACACACGCACATCATCTACATCATTAAAGACTTATGATGTACGTGCGTGTTTGTACCTCTACTCATCTGGAACCAAGGCACCTACAAAGATGGCCGTATGACCTAATGAAAGATAATTGAATTGCGCCTCGGTTAGGCCTATTTTCATTGCTTTAACTTGATTTTATGACTCTCAAATATGCGAAAAACGCAGAAAAAATAACGTCAACGTTATTTTTTACCCTCGTGATGTTTGTTCACGACGTCACAGTTTGTTCATGCAAACCTCCTCGAGCGAAAAATAACCTAAAAGGGCGACGTATTTTGTAACATACCACGTACAGATCTTAAAATTGGTTTTGTATCAACTGACTTGATGCATGGAAAAATAAAACCCATATACCTGGTTTTAAAAGGGTGTCAAACATTCGTGTCTCTGAAGCACGGAGGTGCGTGGATTGAGCAAGCAAAGCGAGCGATTTTCACGCCAACTATAAACTTTTTCAATGTTTGTTTAGCTTGCTCTCTCAATCTTTCATGTCTCAGCTTCGTTAGGGGATTACTTCTGGAGGAGAAGACGTACAAACGTGCAAACAAACAAATCGTATGTTTAGAATGAAGTAGGTGAATTGCTGACGTGCTGAGGAATGTGATGAACGAACTGCGAGCAATGATTACAATTAGTTTGCGTCGAAATAATCAGCACAAGCGATTTTGTGTTGCTCTTGGAATCAAAGAAATTACATGATGCATGGATCGACGCCAATGGAGTGAGCGAAGCGAATTAACAATATGGCTAGTACGTTTTTAATGACGTAGAAGATATTTTTGCCTTCTTCATCTAATGTTCATCCTTTCTAGGATAAGAAGAAAAAATGTACGTGTCGTATGCTACAACACACTTTGTTAACAACGGTACCCAGTAGCAAGAAATGGTTCTAAAATTGGTAAATCTCAAAATTGTTTATTTTTATTGTATAAAGTGCTATAAGCAATGCAATGGATTTTAATTGTTCCTTTTGCATGTAAGACAGATAAAAAAGCCAAAATAGCATTAAACAAGTAGAAATCTTCTGATTTCCCTTTAATATAAACTAGGGACTTACGAGACTACATTCTGGGCTTAGGGCGCGTTTATGCAACGAGACCTTCTCGCTCGCCGAACACTATTTGCTGGGCAACCGTTATTTATTTACGATTAATTTCCCATTTCTGTTAAATGAATGCGGTAATAGGCAACAAAAATAAATATATTATAAATAACAACACGGATAAAGAACGAAGTGCAACAGTCATTTTAAACATTGGTACAACATTGTTGCCATTTAACGCTATTTCAAAAATTTGCTATTCTCGCTGAAAAAACAACTTCTAGCAGTGATCAAACGACGACAGAATAAATAGCTACTCGCAGCCAGAATTAAAAATCCAACATGGCGTCCATTTCGAGGTTGTCGAAACGAAGACAAATCATCGAATACCGGCATTCAGAAATCTGTCCGTCGTCTTGTACAGCAGTAAAAATTGTTTCAGTTGTAATAAATCGACGCTGTCATGTTGCACGCTTCGTACGTCGTGTCGCGAGGCACGAGGAGGAGATTTGCGTCCGCGTTGTTGCCATGGTTACTACGTACAGCCAACTTGAAAGAGACATTCTTTGGTAAAGCCGAGAAGCAGCCAGCAGATTTAGTATTAACCAAGTGAAAGCTAGTAAGCGAGAAATTTGTCGTTGCATAAACGAGCCCTTAGCCTGTTTTTTTTTTCTATTCAGACAGCGTCAGGGGCTGCAACACGCACCACACGGATACGGCACTCCCCTAGGAAACTTTACAATTCCACGGTATTGCGTGGCACAGGTTGCGCACTGCAAGCCCCTGTGGGTTTGCTAAAGCAATTGCTTCCACGATAACGGGAATCAATAAATCATTGAAAGTTGGTTTTTCTTGTGTGACACGGTTCTGTTAAGAAAAGAAAATGAACATTTTTTTTTATTGAAATATGGTCCACTTTAGCAGGGGTCCGGCAAAACCAGCTTGGGGTTCTGGGGGAGCGCTGTAAGCTCCCCGAGCGGGGTCCGGGGCAGATAGCCCCAGAAGCCGACGCATTTTACATTATTTGAGGGCCTATTTTCGGCTTCCCGAGGCACGTTTGCACCACATTGTTAAGCAAATTTTGGATGTTTTTCGTACAAATTCTTTAGCATGAGAGGTCGTAAAAACCTAATTGTGACCAAAATTCTGTTTTTCTTTTATATATTTTATTTACAAATTAAATTAACTGGTGAATTTATATTTAAAAAAAAACATTAATTTAACGTTAACAAACACTTATAATTTAGGTTAGAAAAGTATTGTTGCTTTCTTTTCAAATGGCGGAAGATTCAGATAACGTTCCTGAATTAACTGATAATTAGTTTTAAATCACGGTGGCGATGGGCTAAGAGGAAAAGAGCTACTAGCAAATTAAACCGCCAACTATTCTTCAATTTTAACTCTTTGCTCGGTGTTTATGGAATTAATTGTTATCAGACTTCAACAGACGAAAACTTGGAAGGAAAGCCTTTTCTGTACAAATTTAGCTGATGTTTCGGCTATAGCTATAGCAAGAGCACATAGTCGGACCTCAGAGGTATACGGCTTTTGTGAACATAGTGAATTTTTCTTTTAGTTCTGTATTGGTTAGACGCTGAAGTTGAGTTTGCGTCCTCTTGGTTGGGAGGCCGGGACTCTTGACCACTGGGCTGCTATTGCTCCGTTTGTGTGGGGTGTATTTGACCCCTCACAAACTTCGCGTTGTGCGTTGGGCTTTTAAAATCGGGCCTTCTCCTTTTAGAGGGAACTGATAAGGCGTTGGCATCCCAAACGTGTCTCATAACTAAGATGTCTGTTAAATCATGGCGTTGACGGTCGAAGGCAGCAAATCAATTTTCAGTTTAGCAACTTACTGTACACGATTTTCGCTCAGTTCATTGGTATCATGAATTCAAGCTAGAATCCTTAAGAAGTTTAGCTTTATACATATTTACTTAACTTTTCTGCATTAACTAAGGCTGCTTTTAAATATTATGGAGGTGATGAGGTAGCAACAGTAGCACTACTGGCAAACAAAACGGCAACTGTATTTTGACCTTTTTCCCCCGAAATTTTTACGAATTTTATGTCGTCATGTAGATTTCGTCTTCCGGCTGTTCCCCGACGACAATCTCGGTTACTCCACGACGGGGGGGGGGGGGGGGGGGGGGGGGACCCCCGGGGGGGGGGGGGCGGCCCCCCCCCCCCCCCCCCCCGGCCGCCCCCCCCCCCCCCCCCCCCCCTGCCCCCCTGTGGCGCCACCCCTGTCCCCATATCTGACTTACATTACAAATACGTCTTCAGAATTAACGTAGGACCATTATATCGGCAGTTATTTGCGTGTGACTAGACTTTTAGACCACCCCAAAGAATAAAGTCTATAATGTTTTCTAGCACAAATCTATACAGAAGCTGGGGAATTATGCTATAACTACCGGGTGAGGCAAGGTGACCGTCTCATGTGCCAGAGATCCCATGTTCGAGTCCAGCCTCAGCCACCCCTGGCATTTTCGGGAAGAGAAAGGACCTGTGATGTCTCGTGCTCATGGCAATTGTGGCATGTAAAAGAACCTAGGAACTTCCGATGGAATTTATCTAGCAAAGTTGTCGCTCTCTCCTTCTGGATACGGCTAGGAGCGCATCAAAAGCTAAGGTATGACTACTGGAATCGCTGCTACTATACCAATTTTTTCTTTTCTTTTTTCATTACTTTTTTTCTTCTTTTGGAAATGTCAGGGCTTGTACATGAACAATAATTGAGCACTTCGTTAATTCGACGTAACAGACAATTCACCCAAAAAATGTTCAAACTAAACTAAGGAAATTTTGCCAAAATAGGAGTGTACACTTCATTCCCTTATGGAAAAGTGGGAAACGTAGAACTAAGCTAACCCACTTAATGGACTGAGACCGACTAAGACTCGGAATAAAACCAGGTGACCTTTTCGTTTGTTAAGCTGAGAGGGCGGAGTTTTAACGGTGAAATCATTTGCCCGACATCCGTAAAGAATGTCGGTGTAATATTACTCGGAACGGGCAAGAACGCAATTACTCCGAAATCGTGACATCAAACGTCGCTCTCGTTTATTTATCTGACACGAACTGCGTTGCCAATTGCCTCCCGTTTCAGAAGGGCGGTGGCCCTCAACCGGAATAAAAATTCACTGTTTTAATCATATTAAAAGTTTTGGTGTAGTAGAGAGAGAGAGAG
>JAHWFP010166856.1:5095-22257 GCA_023313725.1 Lithobius niger
CCACTTGATTGAGTTCGACTTTACGATATTCTTTGTATTAAGAGGGACACTAGGTTGAGTTCGACTTAACGATACTCTTTGTATTAAGAGGGACCACTTGGTGAGTTCGAATTTGCGATACTCTTTATATTAAGAGGGACCACTTGGTTAGTTCGAATTTGCGATACTCTTTGTATTAAGAGGGACCACTTGGTTGAGTTCGACTTTACGACATTCTTTGTATTAAGAGGGACCACTTGGTTAAGTTCAACTTACTATTCTTTTTATTATGAAGGACTACTTGGTTGAGTTTGACTAGTGATATTTGTTTTATTAAGAGGGACCACTCCGGCGAGCTCGACTTTACAATATTCTTTTTATTAAGAGGAACCACTCGGTTTGAGTTCCTACTTCACAGCATTCCATTTCTTGGTTTTCGGCTCTGGTGGCACTTACAATTTACGGCAGTGTTAACATGCTCTGCACGTATACATTTCTTTTTTTCCTGATCTTACGGAATTTATTTATTTATTTATTTATGTATTTTGTGGTGTGCTTTACTATTTTAAAATATTTATTTTTTATTAATATCACTAGTTTCAGCAGGATCAGTTTCAATTTAGTATTGAAAATATTGTGGACCAGCAGCGAAGCTCTTGACGTACGAATATAGGAGTCATTTTTTTTTCGCCACACGCGAATAGATAGGTCGGTTTAACGATTCGATGTCGCTTCCCCTTTGTTTGTAGACCAAGCCTTAAACAACTCGGTTGTGCTTTCTTTGCTGCTTGCTTTTTGTCGTAGTACTTAAAGTTATTTTGTCTTTGTGAAGAACTGGTTAGTAAGAAGCGGTTTTGTTTTTTCGGAAATGTTTTAGTTATACGGCATGTGTTTAGAGTACGTACATTTACGGTTGAGCAGTTGTGTATAGACTCTATAGGCTGCCAGTCATTAAGAATAGAATAAGCTGTGTAGAATAAAGATGAATATTAAGAACGTCTTATTAGCAATAACTTTTAGGAGTTAAGAATATGCAGCTATTATTGTTCAGTATTGTTCAGTATCAAGAGCCCGCAGCGATTGACGGGTACCCATGTTAATATTACCACGTGTTCCATCTATCGTTCAGGGTCGGCTGTGGAACGGCTGGTCGTAACTATTTTCTGAGATACCTCGCGTTAAAAATAGACTGAACAGGTTTAAAATCCCAATAGAAAGATGCGACAAAATACCAATCGTGCTACGGTTACGTCCCCGTGTAACGGCATTCGACGAGCATGAAGAGATGAAGCAGATAACTATTTCAAGCAAATGCGCGTGTTTCGCTTCCCGATCCAACACCAGTTCACGCGAGTATTGGAAAGTTGACGCTCTTTTTTAGCGCTGCTCTGACTCTGATGGAATAGATTCTGAGGATGTTAGAACCAATTGTTCTGGATCCGGGAAACAAAGCTCACGCTTCTCTCTCGGATGACCTTGTGACAATAGATGGAATATGAAGCAATAACTACAACACGGACGCTCCCACATCAGGCAATTATTAGCTCCAGGTAGTATTTATTTATTTTCTATTATGTAGTTTTGCATTCTTATGAACCATTGTTATTTAACCATTGCAACTACAGTGTCCTGTAGTGTCATGTTAGTGTGTATGGACTAATTATTATTATTATTATTATTAAGGCATTGTCATTAACCCCAAAGCAGAATTTTCTGCCACTGTCTGCGACACCAATTGTCAGGGAAATTGCAGCTAATCTGTTTTTTTGTATGGCTATGTGCATATTTATTGGTTTTTACTGAATAACTTTTCATTGCTTTATTCTATTGATCTAGCTCTTCCACCAACGGAAAGGTCTCGTCGAGACGATTAAAATGGTGTATTGGAATGTCCAAATCAGTCAAAAATTGGCGAAACGGCAGAAATTTGGTCAAAATGGCACGTTTTGTCTGCGACTATGCCAGATTATCTGCGACATAGTCGCACGCACGTCGCACGCCTTTCTGCCTTCGGGGTCATTAAAATTTAGACTTTGCCATTAAAAACACCCTTAACAAAGGGGTCAACTCCTTACACAGAAATACAGGGTGGTCAATAAAAAACGATACAGCAAAATTTGTCTAAGTCCACACTTTTTTGTTAGCACCCTCTAGAACCGTAAAGGGTCAGATGATGTATAATAAAACGGGTAGTTTTGAAAGTCCCATCACGGTTCTGGAGGAAGCTAAAAAAAAAAGTTTGGACTAGGACAAATTTTGCTGCTGCGTTTTTTATAGGCCACCCTGTATATGGCAATGATTTGAGAAGTTGGCCACAAGTCGTCGTATGCAAACTAACGTTTGTATAGACGAACCGGCAGAATTTTCGACCTTACTACATCATCTTCTTCAAGCAACCAGACAGAGCTCTACCACCACAACCCACCTTCTTCAAGTAACTAGACAGAGCTCTGCCACCACGACCACTATTTTAGGCTGAAGAATATGGATATTACCGTCAATTTAAAGCAGAACAGTACAGGGCTATTATCAAATATTTCCAAGCATAAATTTAAGCACAATCCAAGTTTGTCAGGTCAAGTAAAACAGTATACCTAAACAATATTATTTAAATCTGCGTACTACCAAATGCTGAACACGCTTAGATAAAACAGGCTTCGATACAACGTATAAATCTTTAACCTTCCTACACCAACGTGTTGGGGTCTATCACGAGCTTGAGTAACAAACTCCTCCCGCTTTGCTGCTACCATAACAGCGCGGCGGCACAGCAGGAAAGCCAACTGAACGAGGACAGAAAACGGGCAGCTACGTGGATGGGTGCATATTACACAAATTCCAACCAACTACAACAAGACAATAGAATCAGCGTGAAGCATGACACAGTTTAGTCATGTAGGTGCAGTTGAGAGTGTTCGTGATAAAAATTCTGGAAAGAAATAACAAAAACCAGCCACTTCGCTCACTCTGTAGTTCGATCCATAGAGCAAAAAAAGAAAATCGATTACTGATTATTAAGACGCAAACTATACATTTCGTTTATTACATTCCTTAGAATATCTGTAATTCATATATAGTAAAAAAATTTCCTTTTTCCTCACTTTGCTCGCTCAATCCGCGCACCTCCGTGCTTCACAAAGTTTCTTTCTGATTAGTTTTCCTGACCGAACTCTTGACATCATGAAACAGGTTTCAGAGCACTTTTCGCATAATTGAGAAACAAAATGTCAGGTTGCAGTAACGAAAACAGGCCTATTAGAAGCGTGGTTTAATTATCTTTCATTTGTCGCTGCTTTCCGCTTTGCAGGTGCCTTACTTCCAGAGAAGTAGGCGTACACACAAACACGCACGCATGCACGTACATCATTCATTTTTAATGAGGTAGATATCAATCCGAACTAAGAAAATTTGCTCGCAAGTAACGCAATCATCACATAATCGCAATTTCGTGTAACCATTTACGAGAGATGCCGGGGGGAACCGAATCTAGCCGTAAATCAAGTTACCTTAGCTCGATTTTCATCAGGCAGGGTACAAAGTTTCACCAAGAAAAGACTTAAGTAACTTTTATCCCCTGTAGTTTTTTTTTTTACCGTGGTATTTTTTCCATGAACTTGTTTTCATCAGGCCATGAGTCAATAAATTGGGCAACACAGCTTCCACGAGAACCATACGCGCTCTGCAATCTGGCCACCACGACAAGCGCATTTTGCGCTTAAACTCTTCAAAATCCACGTGCCCCCCTCCCCCCCTACATATGAAACATTTTTTTACGTTCCTCTGCTGCAATATGCTTCTCCTCCCTTATTTCCCTGGATTAACCTTTCACAAGGTCCAACTTTTAATAAAGGCGCTTCCCATTCAAGCTAAACCTTTGCCAGTCTGACTCAGCACTCTTTTCCCCAAGTCCCGAGGCTGGGCTACATCACGGACACGTTTACACCCACCAATAAGTTAGGGCTTAAAGCAGCAATGTTACTCGAAAGAGATCGTGCACGGCGAAACCATGAAGGTAACAAGGCAAAATAGTAGAAGCCAAGATTATAAAATCATATAGGGCAGTGACACAACGTTGTATTATTGTATATGACTCTATGATGGAGCCAGTAACTGGGTTAGCTGCAAGGGTCACTGGAGGGAGAAAAGAAGGGCGTCTTACTGGAGACAATGCTGTTAAGAGTGGATTTCTTAGGTCTATAATGCGCGATTTTTGTCGATTTGTTGGCAGTTGCTGACATTTTTAAGCAATTGGAATCTTTATTTTCCAATTATAACCTAGCAGATAAGGGACTGGAGAAAACAACGTTTTTTTAAGCCTATGAAATCCTCTCTCAAAGCACTGCCTTGACTAGAAGTGCCGTTGTTTAACCCTCCATTTTACTCCAGTGCCCCTTGCAGCTATCTCTCTTTTAGCCAATATGACGTCACATGACGCTGCTCTATAGACATCGCAGCTAACCACTTCCAAGACTAGGGGTCGGATGAATAGGAAAAAAACAAACCATTCGAATATTCGCAAAAATAAATATTCGAATATTCGTTCAAAATTTTTTCCATGTTTAGGCCCACACCCACCCCAAAAAAATAGGTTTTACATTAAACACTAAGTTTTACGTATTTAGTCTATTGGCAATGCAAGGCGTATCGTTACGTAATACAACCACAAGATTAATTTAATCTACCACGCTAGGAAACTTTGAAGGCATACATTACCAATCACCCCCCCCCCCCCCTCCAAACAAAAATGATGAATGCCAACTGCAGTAGCGAATAGCCGTAATTCACCAAGGTGTCTTTCCATTTCACGTACGATATTGAAGTTGACGTCATCCATCAACTGGCTACCAAGATCCTTGTTGACTTCCCATTCTTGAGTTCTTCAATATTTTAGGAAAAACTAGAGCCCGCATCCGAAATATCACCCCCCCCCCCAATCCCCTCCCTCCACTTTCAAGCGAGTAATCAAAAAAGCATGGATCATTCTCACTAATACTACATTGGTTGGGGGGGGGGGGAAGAAAGCGTAGTCGGGACTGACTGGAAATTTAAAGAGCATGTTCTACACCTTCGAAAACGTCGCTCTACTAAATGTGTGCATTAAATCGCTTATACCGGCTCATTTTTGCAAAACCATGCTATAACTTTCTTATTACCCTACCTTCATTTCGTGTAGCAGCAGCGCCTAACGGAAATACTGTTGTCGGAAGAAGTAGTTGTTCACATTTCCTTGTTTTCCGAAAGGTCGAACAACAATCGTACAACAATGCTTTAACTGTATGCTTTGATATGACGTTTCAAGCGTCGCATTGTTAAAATTTCCATTGTTTCGTCGAAGGGGACATTCGAAATGAAGCAACAGTCCGTTACCCTGAGCAACGATGCTTTAACAATACGTTTTTAACGGTCATCCCACGTGGGATATTGTTACTAAAGTTTGGTTGTAGTCTGAAGGGGCAAAATCTTATTTCCCTTGTTCGCTGAAGGAGTACTTCGGAATCGACCAATAATGCCGGCGATAGAGCTGTTGCAGTTGTTAAAGAAAGTAATGTTGGAGGTTTAGAATGTAACACTGCGGACAATTTTAAATTGTGATACAAAACATTGTCGGATTGGAGGCCCCCACTACAGGAGGCCCTTGTTAAAAAAAAAAAAAAAACTTTATTGAACAATTTCACATGAATTCGTACGAAAACTGCATTTTAATTTTCAGGAAAACGTTTTAAATTCACGCATATTTCTTTAAAACTACGCTAGATTTCTTGATCCTCCCACACTGCGGGAAACCCTTGTTTCAAAATAAAAAAAAATTTAAATTAGAAATGAGTTCGTGTAAAAATTGAATCGCTCAGTTGTAAGAAAACGTTTCAAATTCACGCCCCTTTCATGTTAAAACGTTTGCTTCCGGGGTGCAGACCCCCCCCCCACCCCCCTACCCCAAACCGGAGTCAAGTGTTTTAAATTGAATCTCCAAGTTGCAGAAAAACGTTTTAAATTTACGCCGATTTCTTAAAACACACCTGTTTCCGTGGCTCGGACCCTGCTGCGGAATCGTACTGCGCTCCCCCACATCCCTTTGCCGCGGGGCCCCCCCCCCCCCCCATACGCCCGTTGCGAATGTTCCTGAGGCCCCTGCAGCAGTATATTTCCGGAGAGGACCGACCCCCTCCCAATCAGAAATTGATCCAAAGTAGCATACTGCTTTACAGAGATGGTCATGCTTGTATGATTTCGAAAGTGTACAAAATAAATGTGCGGAATAAGTGTGCAGAATAAGTATGCAACCATTGTTAAGCATTGTTGCAAACGAGCGAGTACGGAATTTCTACAGCATCGTTTTAACAATGGTCGAGATGAAGTGGGTAAAAAGGTGCTGCCATGTGTGGTACGATTTCTGGTCTCCTTTGTACAAAATCCCAGGAGTTACACGATATCACTGCAACAACTGTTCACCCCTTTAATGGCTAAACTTTACAGAGTCATAGTAGGTATTCAGCAAATTGTAAATTTGTTTTGCGCGTTTGCACACAGAATTACGAAAACGGAGAAGCCGAGCGCGGGAACAGGTGAACTCATATTTATCCAGCCATAACGCAAATATTAGTTTTACAACTCGAAGAGACGACGAACAAATTATGCAATGGCCTCTTTGGCCTGTCTGAGGTGCAATAATTACGATCGGTAGCGGAAAGTTTTAAAGGAATTTTCTCTCTCCCTATTTTTGCCACATCCCATAGAAAATTAACGTTTGCAGAAGAAATCGGTTTTACCAGCAGATATAAAGTTCCATTAAAGCGGCACTATCACCGATTGAAAATCGTACGAAAGTAGCATGGTGCCATCTAGCAGCAGCGATATTGTTAACCTTTACACTTGCTCCCAGGTGCACGAGGACGAAGCAAATTTTCACTCAATAATTAAGGAGGTCGTGGCGTGTTTGTTTCGTTAACAGAAATGCCGTTATGCATTCATTCCTTTGCTTGGTGTTAGCAAGTGCTAGATAGTACTAGATAGCACTAAATGTTGCCAGATCCTGTCTACTTTCAATCGGTGATAGTGCCACTTTAAGGAGGATTGTTAGACAAAGGGTTAAAAAAAAACTAGATTTTTTTCGGGTTTTAGGTTTTTTTTGCGGGTTTGATCGGGTTTTTAAGGTAAAACTTAGCACTTGGTGAAATACCTAAGACGCCCCCAAAGAAGCTAGGACAAAAAAAAAAACTGCCATTCTGTAGAGATTTCTATCGGACTGGGGATAACCAGACATGCTGACAGACTTGGTTTATTCCCTAAGGAGCCCTTGGTATTTCTGATTAGCCGCAGGCCATTTGCCGAAATACAACTACAGCCAATTGAGCCGGCAATCAAGTCAAAATTCGATGACGAGACATTTGCCGTTGCACACACATACACTTCAAGTGGCCGTTTTGTCTCTAAGATAAGAGCCACCATCTTTCTCCGTACGTTCGCTTCCTAGGGTGTACTTAAGAACAAAAACTACGCGACAGTTTTATCAAGATTATACAGACGGTCAACTGTAAAAAAAAAAAAAAAAAAAGGATTAGTTATCACAACAAAATAATATAACACCGGGCATGAACACCAATTTTTCGGTTCGAATCCCAAGGTTTTCCCATTACTTTACTAAACTTTGTCTTTAGAAATAGTAAGGTTCAAAATTAAGTCACTTCAGCTTAATTGGTTTAAAGCTTGCAGAAATAAATTTAGCACTTTACAACAAAATTTATGCTGTTCCAGTTTATCATCTTAACGCTTCCTATAAATCTTTTTTTTTTTTAAAGTTAATCAAGAAATTGTGGGTAAAGGCGTACTCTTAAAAATGACCCACAAAAATAGGACACGATTCCTTCAGGACAGGTTTTCCCAGATAGAATTCAATCCGAAGGTTCAAACTAAAAAAAAAAGTAAACAAAAAAACAATGAAACGCTTAAGTGTTTTTCCCCAAAGTAGTTCATCAGTGTCAAGGAAAAACACCCGAGTTACACGCGTTTAAAACCTTGTGGTGAGCAGACTCATCCCAGAATTAAAATAAATATAAAAAAATGGTGTAATAAAACTTGTTTTCACAATTTTCAAAATTGCTGTATCTTAATCAATTAACATTTTGATAGGTGTAAAATCCCCCACCGGTTAAACATTCCCAGGATAAACTTTAAAAAAAAAACTAAACAAAGATTACCCAATAAAAATGGGAAAAAAGCCAGATGAACCCCTGCAGAGGTTTTTCATAACCCTGCCTAGACAGATCATCAACCATTTAAACAAATGGTTTTAAATTACAAAAGCACTCAAACTTGTGCTACACAGATCCAGGCTTCATTGCTTGAGAAAGTTGTCGGTCGTAATCATTATTTCCCAATTGGTTGGTTGACTGGCATGATGATTGTTATTACACGTATTACATGTAACGGGATCTCCATAAAAGCCTAAATCTTGGCAACTTCCTACAATACGTGTTTGTGCTTACAAATAAAAGAGCACAATTTGTGGCGCCAAGCCAAGTTTCACATACGCTCGAAAGCACACGAGAAAAAAAAATGATCGTGGTTAGAAATAGAGAGATTTCATCCAAACGACATCAACGAGACTTGGTTATAACCCCGATACGTCTCACATTTTCTAGGTCAGGTTTATCTCGTTAAATGTTTCATGGTCGCAAAATGAAGCACGATTCCAGGATTTTGAAACGGGATTTGGGCTCAAGTAGAACGTTCCCTCCGTTTCATTGATTATTGCAATTGTGGTTTGCAATGGATTGTGGGATTACTAACAAGCGTCCTCTATCTCAACATACCTCGGCCTAACACAAGTGTCGTACCGTTGTGATTAGTGGTGTTCATAACGCAAGTGGCACACCCCTCCCCCTCAAAAAAAAAAGCTTAGGGAACACAAAAATCCTTGAAATAAGTCCATTTCACTCGCTATTTTCTTCAAAACCTTTTGTCATTATGAAGCCTTACATTACATATAGCAACAAAAATAATCGCACAATAAAATAAAGTGGTCAGGTATTTTCTAGCAGAGAGCATAAAGGGGGAATAAAATCTTCCTGCCTTCCTCACAGAAAAAAATGCTTATCCTGATTTTTAGATTTCGTTTGGTTAGATTTAAGTTAGGTTACATAATTTCAAGCTGGTGTAGCCGGTATGCGATTTAATTTACAAAATATCATGAGCCATAAGTGTACGTAGGCATATGTCAGATTTTTAATCAGATTTTTACTGTTCAGTTTGGTTTGATTACATAAATTTAGGTTAGGTCACATAATTTTAAGATGTTACGTGCATTAATTAATTTGCCCAATCTCATGATCTTCAAGCATTCGTTAAGTCAGGTTTTTAATCAGATTTTTATTCTTCAGTTTCGTTGGCATAGGTAAAGTTAGGTTACGTGACGTAATTTTAAAGCCCATATATGTGGCTGGTTACATAAATTGTGGTTTGGTCATCACGTAGTTTTAAACTGGTGACGCCCGTAGCTGGATTAATTTACAAAACCTCGATTGGTGATTGTGGAAAATAGGCCCTGGTTGACGAGTATACTGACTACCAAGATTGAACAAAGTGACTAACAGGAGAAAGACATTTATTAACGGTACAAAAAGAGTTTTTATACATAGTGATCTAGTCAGCTGATCAAGCAGCTTACTGACAATTGCGCTATTACAATATAGCTGGGGTGAACGTTCCGCTAATGCAATAACGTTAAGTCATTGTTAATGCATTGTTGTTTGATTCAAAATACCGCCTTCGTGCAATAACAATAGCAAGCACCAACTCTGCCAAGCATGAGCGCCACACCAATGAAGTTTGACTCTTAAATCGAAAACCAAAACTGGTAAAAGGAGCCGCCAAGTTCTAAATGGTTCCGCCCTTTAAAGGAGTGATATCAACACACCAAAACATTCGCCAAGTTAATCGCACCGCTTAATAGTTCGAATGTCAAATGAAAACTAGAACAATGCTATTTTCGGTAGCAATGTTCAAGTTTTCATTTAACGTCCAAAGTATTATTCGATGCGATTAAGTTGGCGAATGTTTGGGTGTGTTGATATCACTCCTTTGAAGGGCAGAACCATTCGGAACTTAGCGGCTCCTTTTACCAGTTTTGGTTTTTGATATATCAGTCCTTTTTTAAAAATTGTGTATTAAACTCAACTCCACTACCGTGCAGATGTGTAATAAAGTGGCACGTCAACAAGAAATTGGTTTTCAACAATTTGCTACTACCTTTTGCCTAAAGGCCGAACCATTCTCAACCCGGTGGCCTCTTCACCAGTTTTTGGCTTTGTTTATTTTGCTTTGTTTTCAGAGTTGATTTATTTTTCGTGAATTGGACGTGAATACAACAAGCTTGATACCTTCATCCCAGGCCCGGCGTACACTTTCAGAGCAAAAGGGCAAAATTAGAAGATTTTAGACGTAATTAAGAGGGAAGAAATTGTAATTTAACAATGAAAATTGTCGTTGAGAAACGTAAAACCCTGAATGATTAAACTTAGTCAAGCATAATACCCACAACAATTATTTCGAAGCAACCATTTTTCAATGTGTTCCCATCGTGTAAAGAAACTTAACGAGAAAATATATTTTAAAGATATTCACAGTTACGACTGAAGGAGTTTCCAGAGACCAGTTTCCCACATTCACTTGCAAATAAGTCCTTTAAGAGAACGACGAGTCACTTTAAATTCTTGTTCCAGCTTGGCAACATGGCTGCCGTTCATCCTATATCGTGTAGTATCAATGGCATACACGCACCAGAAATGTGAGGCAATTTATTGGCCGAAAGGGGATTATTGGCCGAGGGGCTTTTAGGCCTTTGCCAACCAATGCCTTTTTCATAGCGCTACGCACGCCCAAAGAATCATAATCACCAGTCTCGTGAGTCTCGTACAAGGCGAGAGACACAGAAATGCCGTTATGGGGTCGAGATAAAAAGGAACTTGCTGTACATTTCAGTGAGGTAACAACTTGTGATATCTGTGATGTTACGTAACAACAATACAAGTGTTGGATACAGTCGTAATATCTGGACTATTTTTCCCCCTACACTTTGTGGGAGTACATTGGTAGCGCGTTGGCACTCAATACACTGTCGCAACACGTAATTTTGCCTTTATTTGTGTTTGGTTAGCCATAAATTGGCATCGGCAATTATTTACTAAGAAATCTTTAGGTATCTTAGAAAGGTCAAACTAGGCTCAGTAATTTTTCACCATGGCTGTGAGTGATCAGGAAATAAGTGGATCCTACACTCAAGGCACAGCAGTAGTAATTGTTGGCACTCTACTTGACGTTCCCACACGTAATTAGTCCTTTATTTGGGTAGTTAGGCCTATATGTGGGTTGTTATAGGCCTGTAGTTGGGTGGTTAGGCCTGTAGTTGGGTGGTTAGGCCTGTACTTGGGTGGTTACTACGCCTATACTTGGGTGGTTAGGCCTATACTTTATGTGGTTAGGCCTATATTTGGTTGGTTAGGCCTATATTTGGGCGGGTAGGCCTCTATTTGAGTAATTAAGCCTATAATTTGTGTCAGCGAATATTCACGAAACAATCTTTATATACACCTGGGTTAGTCGAGCTACTTTACTCAAGGTAATTTTTTTCAGAGCAAGGAATGATCACGAAGTAAGCGGAACTCCTGGTACCCTCGCTGGACTCGAATTTTCTACCTCGATTTTTCTCGCAGTGGTGGAGCGCGTTCTAGATTGCCGGTTGCCTGTGGACACGCTTTCGAACAGCTTCGAAATGTAGTTCGTAGTACTTTTTGTTGTGTACTCTTCTGAAGATGGTGAACGTTTTATTCACCGAAAATTCAAGTGGACTTTTGTTTTCTACAGTATTCTGGTAAAGTGTTTTCTTCTTTCTAATTTCTACCTAGGCCTGTTGATAAAGGTGGTTCCTCCTGTCCCAAACGCTCCTAAACCTAGTTTTTACAGAAGTAACAACTTGGAGACTTGTGACGGCATGTAAACCATCCCCACATCCAAGCCTTGCTTGAACTAATAAAGCAGGATTTTATAATAAAGTTAGATTTTATGGCAAGAATAAAATGCAATGGGTTTAAAGGGTTGGTACTTCAAGACCATTTCTTCCAAACATAAAAAGAATAAGGAAAAACTTCCGAGACAAAACGACTTCCTCCACAAGAAGACACCCGAAAGCGATCATAAGTTAGCGAATATCTTTTAAACTTTAAATCCACATTTAAATGCAAAGCCCCGTCCCAAACTGGATGATATGCAAAGAAGAATCAATAGCGCCACTGAATTTGAAAATCAAAATACCAAAGTCTAACCAAAATGGGAGAAGACGATGGCAGAGACCATTTATCAATTTGATCATGGACGCCTGCAGGACTGACTCGAGCCATTTGGTAACGAAAAACCTTTCTGTTCGAAAGGTAGGTAATGTGCCATATCGCTTGGAAAGAAAATTATTAAGGAGAGACATTAGGGATAAGTTTAGAGTTGCCTCGGGGGAAAATTTATAACGTTGAACGAGCATGGGTACGTTGGTATAAACCGTTTTAAAAAAACGACAGGAAATTTATGAAGCTGAAGAGAAAGCAAGAGGGGGATTTTTTTTTCAGAAAGAAAGTTTCTCTTCAATTTTTATTTTGAGGAAAACTCAAGGGCGATACAGATTTACAATGTGCGAGTTGTTTCAGTTGCAAATCCCAAATTTATTTATTCCATTGACAGCAATTGGCGACACTTTAAACTTTCCGAAGTCTGTCAACCGATGACGCCACTTAAAAGTGAACTTCCAAGCAAACGAATCCTACACGGGTGAAAAACCCGAGCATCGCCGAAAATGGCGGTAGTCATTCGGCAACAATGCAGCATGCTTTAAGCTTTTGACAAACATCCAGTTATAGTCATGGCACCAGAAGGAGAGGGACAATTTTGCTAGGTAAATCCTACCGAAAATTCCAAGTTCTTTTACGTGCCACAATCCCCATGAGCATGAGGCATCACAGGGCCCTTCTCTTCCTGAAGATGCAGGGGTGGTCGCGGCCGGATTCGAGTTCGGGACCTCTGGCACATGAGCCGGTCATGCTAACCATAATGCCACCTTTACCCCTCAACACTCAAGTTTTGTGGTCTACTATCTCGTTGCGGTCAACTCCACGTTATAACCTAACCTAAATTTTTGTGTGAATTTCTTTCATGGTAGACGCATGGCACAGTATTAACGCGCATACTACAGTAACAGCATAATTCATCTTCAAACTAGTGCTTTTCATGCACCAAACCTCCCTTGTTGTTAAAATTCAACCAACTAAACAAAATTGCGATCTTTACCCTTGCGTCCCAAGCAGACCAACGCAAAGACGGAAAAACATAATTCAAATTCTGTGTATTAAGCTCAATTGGGGTACAAACTTAGCTTGATTTAACAAGCTTAAGAATTTCCAAAATTTCAACTGTAATGAACCATCTCTTCGTCATTAGCTTCTCATCCCTAAATTCATTACTGTTATAAGCTTAATCGGGTAAAATTTGATTGGATTAGTTTTGTGATTAATTCACTTAAGGTAATAAGTGGAATATCGATTAAGAAATTAGACTATTCCTCTAGACTGACTTATGCCTCCAAACCCGTTTGACTGCAGTAATCTCATCAATTTTTTTTGGTCCGATGTTAAAAGTAGTTAATTCTTTTTCAATTTGAAACACAGTTACCTTACTCAATTCCCTTTAGGCCAGTCAAAATAGGGTTGAAAAAGGAATTAATTAGCAACAAGCTACAAATTTGTGGGAAGGTCTCGGGTGGCATGCTAAACAACATACTAAAAGTCCTCTGAAATCCGACCAGTGCGTTGTCCGCCATCTTGGAAATACGGCGTCTGAAAACGGGTTTTTTTTCAATATATCTCGGTAACGGTTCCTCGGGGAAGAAAATATGTTCTCAGCAAAAATATACAGCATTCAATTTTCTGCAAAAAATGTTCTATTCATTTTTTCGTAGATTCAATGATTCAGCCAATAAACGGTGTAGAAGAATGGGGAGCTAATGCCGCCATCTTGGAAACATGCGCTGGAAATCTGTTTTTTTTTTTCAATATATCACGGAAATGGCTGCAGATAAAGTTTAATCCGAAATTGTAGAGCACGGAATTATCTGCAAAAAAGGTTCTATTCCTTTTTTGGTTTGGCATTAGCTCAACATTCTTCTACACTGTTTATTGGCTGAATCGTTGAATCTACGAAAAAAATGAATAGAACATTTTTTGTAGAAAATTGAATGCTGTATATTTTTGGAGCGAACATATTTTCATGCCCAAGCAACCGTTACCGAGATATATTGAAAAAACCGTTTTCGAACGCTATGTTTCCAAGATGGCGGACAACGCACTGGTCGGATTTCAGGGGACTTTTAGTATGTTGTTTAGCATGCCACCCGAAACCATCCCACAAATTTGTGGCTTGTTGCTAATTAATTCCTTTTTTGGCCCGTTTTTTACCTAATTTTACTGGACTACTTATCACGTCACAGAGATTTCGAATCTTGAGAAAAATAAATTAGGTGGGGGGGGGGGTGGGTGCCGGGGAGGGGGAAGCTACAACCTCGACACCACGCTGGATACACTCCTGTTATTGACGTATGTTAATAAAAGACCGGTAACAGTTAATTAACATTCTGCCAAGCCCACTATACACAAAATCGGTTAATAGGTCAACAGATTTCATTTGAGTTTGTGCTGGTCACTGTTTATTTTTGGAAGTGTTTATCAGCAATTTTTATTCGTCAATATATTCCATGTTTGTGTTTTTGCCGTGACCAAGTCCAACTAACTTACCAGGCGTATAAAACGAAAATAAAACTGCCAACCACCAAAACAAGAGAAAAGGTTTGCATTTGTGTACGAGTTTATTGATTTTTCCTGGTATTTCCTAAAGGTCGGCCACACAAACGCTGGTTTGCGACCGCATTCAATGCACAATCATAATTTGCCCTTAATCGCATTAAGTTTTATGTGTCCGTTAAAGATAAAGTACCCTAATAATTCGATCACCCTACTTTTTCCCGTTGGCAAAAATAAATATTTTTCCCAGGGGTAGGGGGGCAAATTTTAAGGCGTCCTTTATGCCCCATTCTAGAAAACGAAGGACTACTTTATTTTTATCGTACCATCACATTTCTTGTTTTAAGTATGGTAATACATGGCTTCTTAGGGGGGAAAAAAAGTTTTGAAGAAAACAGCGAATAAATACATTTTTTGAAGGTTTTTATGCCCCGTCGTCCCGTTTGGGTGGGGGGGGGGGGGAAACAACCCATTGCCAGAATGCAGGAAGATCAGTAGTGCATTTGCTTCCATTCTACCGAGCTAACGTTATTTTTATATTTGAAGTAATAAAGGCCGTTCACAATGAAATCATGCAATTTTTGCCCTTTTTGACCCCCCGGCCCTGTCACACTTTTTCACAAACTCTGCAACACCCCCTAGAAAATGATGCTACAAATGATGCTGGGATTTCAGAAAATTGGTGAGACATGCTATAAATTAAACGATCAGAGCCACTATTTTTATCCATGGTTAAAATTGGTCCACTCAATTACTATTACTGCCATTCCAGAAAACTGATGATATTTTCTAAATTCAAATCATCAATTACCATTACTAGCATTTAAGAAAATTGGTGAGACATGCTCGAAATTAAAATGATCAGAGTTACCATTTTTATCACATGGTTAAGGATTGTTGGTCCACTGAAATACCAATACTGCCATTTCAAAAAATTTGGCGAGATGTAGGGGTACACATTTTTTTTTTATCCCGATAAAACTTTTTAAAAATTATCGCCATAATCGATAATATCTCGATAAAGCAAATTTCGAGGCCGGAACAACCATTTTAATTTTGTCAATTAAAAACCTTGGCCCAAGCATACAGTTCAACCTATGTGAATTGTGTGGCACTCGATCGCCATATTTGGCCAGTTGACATGAAAATGCATTGACCTTTGTCCATTGCTTCTTCACCATGTAAAAACAACCTAGCAGTTGTCCTGCTACTTAAAGCTTAAATATTGTTTGCATTAAACTTAACTCTCCAATCAGCTAAAGTGGTTAGCAACAGTAATTCACACTTGGTTGGAGAGCCCTTGGAATTCCGCACGCAATGCCGCAAACCGCTTGTTTCTAGCTATTACGGTTTCCGAGATATGACATCTAAGCACCGAGGTTTGCACGAGAATCCGATAAATCAGAAAAAGGGCGATACGATAATCGACTAAAATTTTTATCGCGATATTATCGAATTATCGATTATCGTGCCAACCCCTGGTGAGATGTGACCGCAATTAAATGATCAGATAACCATTACATTACTGCCATTTCAGAAAACTGAGGAGATATTCTCTAAATTCAAATTATCAGCTTACCATCACTGTCATTTCCAGAAAATTGGCGAGACATGCCCTACATTCAAATAATCCGAGTTATCTGTCTTTTCGGATCAAATTAATCGAAGAAAAGAATGTGTGGAATGTGTATTACAAGCATAAAAATAATGAGGTTGGCATTAAGGCCTCACAACCTTTAAGATTAAAACTCTCTTTTAGCTTCATTGATTTTTCTTTTACTAAGGGCTTTTTATGAGCTGCACGATTCTTTCTGATTAATGACTTCCTTTGCGCTAGAGCAAAAACAGATGCAGAATAAGCAGCAAAGCCTAATTCAGGCTGGAACTTTATATTCACTGAATACCAACACAGGTAATTTGGAAAGGGGGGGGGGGAATCATATGCAAGGGAGTGGTGGGGCGCTGTACAGCGATAAATGAATATCAACACACTAACTTATTTCATGCTTGGAAAGAGCAGCTTCCAACACAAAATGTTGATTTTTTTTTAGTAAAAATTAAAGTCGGTCAAAAGACAAATTTCTCAACATGAAAACCGTCAAAAGTTTGGTATTAATGCACATTCACAGAAATGTACAGCTCGGACTCGTTTTACTGTGGTAGCCGTTTAGTTCTGGATATATAAATTGAAAGTATTTGTGCTAGTTTTGGGGTTAGCACTGCTGGATAGCTAGCTCACGAAGAAACGGATTTAAAATAATTCTTAAGCTTATCTACCAAAACTTTCTCTTCCACTCCCACTCACCCTGGAAAAAAAGTAGCGCCCAACAGTGTAGATACAGCTGTAACGAC
>JAHWFP010166856.1:22357-34491 GCA_023313725.1 Lithobius niger
CAACTTTGCTTGGATTAAGCTCGTTATGATTCGGCAGGCAATTTTTTTTTACTAAGGTTGGAAGGTTGAAACAAAATGGCAATGCTGAAATGTGTTGCTGCTATGTTGCTTGTATTTTGAGGATTTTCAAAATGCAAGCAACAAGTTAACACATGTCAGCACTGTCATTATCTTTCTACTCTTCCTTCCACCCTAAGAGAATTGCATACAGAGTTCCAACGATTTCTTCCAATATTATTAAGAGACTGCATGCAGAATCCCAACGATTTCTTCCTATCTTAGAGAATTGCATACAGAGTTCCAACGATTTCTTCCAATATTATTAAGAGACTGCATGCAGAATCCCAACGATTTCTTCCAATCTTAGAGAATTGCATACAGAGTTCCAATGATTTCTTCCAATATTATTAAAAGAGACTGCATGCAGAATCCCAACGATTTTTTCCAATCTTAGAGAATTGCATACAGAGTTCCAACGATTTCTTCCAATCTTATTAAAAGAGACTGCATGCAGAATCCCAACGATTTTTTCCAATCTTATTAAAAGAGACTGCATGCAGAATCCCAACGATTTCTTCCAATCTTATTAAAAGAGAATTGCATACAGAGTCCCAACAATTTCTTCCAATCTTATTAAAAGATAATTGCATACAGAGTTCCAACGATTTCTTCCAAAATTATTAAGAGACTGCGTGCAGAATCCCAACGATTTTTTCCAATCTTAGAGAATTGCAAACAGAGTTCCAACGATTTCTTCCAATCTTATTAAAAGAGACTGCATTCAGAATCTCAACGATTTCTTCCAACCTTATTAAAAGAGACTGCATTCAGAATCTCAACGATTTCTTCCAACCTTATTAAAAGAGACTGAATTCAGAATCTCAACGATTTCTTCCAACCTTATGAAAAGAGACTGCATTCAGAATCTCAACGATTTCTTCCAACCTTAATTAAAGCAGACTGCACGCGGAATCCCAACGATTTCTTCCAATCTTATTAAAAGAGAATTGCATACAGAGACCCAACGATTTCTCCGAATTGTGTTTAAAGAGAATTGCATACAGAGTCACACCGAAATCCAATCACAGTTGTGAGTCCGTTAAGAAACTATTGCTGCAACTGTGTCCGCCCATTTTACGTTTACAGATTGCCGATAAACAACGAACTTACCCCAAACGTTTATGAACAAACAAGAGACTGGTGGCTTAAAACAGTTGTTTAACGGTCTAATGAAAAAAAAAACACATACAAAAAAAAGAATAGCAACGAAATCACCCCTCCTAAAATTTCGTCTTCGATCCACTACAGGAGGCAAATGAGTGCAATCCTCCAGTCGTTTCTCCTTTAAGGGAGGGTGTCCTCCAGGTAATACTGCTTTACACCTTGGTCCACGTCCCTTAATCTGCTGGCAATTGGTCCTTGGGCTCCCAGGCACTTCCCACTCGCCAATACCATCCTTCAAAATGACAAAATAGAAATCTCACCGGCGCCAGACCAACTTCTACTGCCCTCATTCGGGATCACTCCTTCCTCCCTTCCTTCCTTCCCCTTCCGCCACTATTCCCTTCCCTCTCCCCAGCCCGTCGCTAGAAAAAAAGTTAAGGAAATTTCGAATTCTGGCAACTTTTGGTTTTGTAAAAGTCACAATATGGCATATGCGTTTGGTTTATAAATGCCTTGCATTCAATTATCGTTAAGACTGCTGGGGTCGTACATTACAGACGAGACTACTTACAAGGTTTTTTCACGACTTTTCAAGACTAATTCATAACCCATTTCAGGGAACTCATTACCAGCCTTCAGAACTCTTGTGGCTCTTGGACAATAGCCCATAGGAATAACCTTAGAACCGAAACGAAAAAAATTTTAGCAACAAAACTACTTGCCTTACAGTAAAATTTTTAAAAAACGTCACCTAAATTTTTCGCGTAGATTAAACACACAAAAAACTGAGAAGATTCCTTGGATAGAACGACCCCTGTATGGTTCCAGCATGTTTAAGGGTTTGGGTGAAAATAGCATGGATTTTCGATGCAATGTAAACAAAATGAATTTTTTTTAAATTAACGAAGCATTTTTTCAAAAAGTGTTCTTGGCATGTGAGAGATGATACATCCAGCTTTACGAATGAAAAAAAATGGTCTTGATAAAACAAACGTAGCTGGTTCCACATCATTTTGAAAACGTTTTCATTATTTTTGCAGTGGAGGGTTAGGCCTAACTGGGTTGAAGACCAAGCTCTTGCTCTTGGAGAGACCCGATTCCTGGTAATGATTCAAATTAGCTTTTAATTCCAGTATTTTGCCATGTGTCATTGTTAGCACCATTAGGAAACTAAACCGTCGTTAACAATGATGAACATTACGGTCTCCCTCCCACCAATGGGCCAGGAAGAAGGAGGAAAGAGGCAACCATAGCAAGATGAACACATTCCCCTTCTGGCAAATCTTACTTCCGCCGCACTTCTCCCACACTTTTCTGCCTCCAGTCCAATCCCGAGTAAAGCACTGTTGTCGAAAAAATGGCTTCGGCTAATAAACTATTTCTATTCGTTTAGTTAATTTTGTACCAAAAATAATATTACTGTTATGACATTAACTTCATCTAAAACGAAGTAAAGTACGGAGGCCGTTTTAAGGCTCAGACAATAAAAATGCCAAATTTCAAGATTTCTCACGCCTTGAATTTTCGGTTTTCAAATTTAAGGTTTTTCAAAGAACTCAAGGCCGCGTACGAACCCTGTATGAGGCTTTTCATGTCTTACTGATTCTGACCTAAGGATGACAACTTAAAAAGTTTTTAACGAAGCAAATAGCTTTACATCTAGAAGGCGCAGCTGGCGGAGGGCAGGGAGGGCAACCACCCCTTCAAACAAGGCTGAAGATAGTAAAGCTGAAGTAATACCACAGTTTTTTTAGTGTATACATTTTTTCCTCTCATTATTCTGATGTAACAATTAAATCTTAAGACGGAGCTCCAAAAGTAGGTGTTGCACTCGGTGAAGATAGTCGTTGAAGCGTTTTAATGTTAACCCACATGTTTTTCACAGCCGTCTACCGGAAGGTACGTGTGCTGCCGGCTTGGTGCTGCAAGTGCTCTAACCCTGAGGAAGTTCCACCGTTAAAGTAGCAACAACTGGATGAAACAGGGTTACAATAATTGCCTAAGTAGCGCATCCAGAATAAAATATTAGGGTCCGGTCAAGAAGGGGAGGAGGAGTCATGGATTTTTTTGCACGTTCTTGAAGGGGAAGGTGTCATAAATTGTTTAGGGGCAGCGCAACTGTAATAGGGCAGCAGCAGCAAAAAAAAGAAAAACTTACCAAATGGTGGAAAGAGTCTTTCTTGGACCCAAAAATAACGCTTTCAGAGGTCACCCCCCCCCCTAAAAAAAAATACGTTGTTTTTAGATTAATCCTCCTTCAAAAAAAGTTTCGCTGAAAGGTCAGTGTGTTGATGATAATAGTTATCATTGAAGATAATAAAGTGTTGGAGAGCGAAAAAATTATAATTTTAGTTTCAGATTAGGTTGAAAAGGAAACGTTAAAATATAGAAAGTTCGTCTAATGCATTATTTCAAAATCAAGAATCTGATTAATAAAAACATTACTTCGGGATATTAGGGTTATTACAGCTAATTTTGGTAAGTTGATTTGTCTTTTATAAGGCACCTATTCTGTTGGTTTCTTACTAATTATGGTACATACAAAAAAAATTGCAATAAGCCTCCATTTTTTCTCTATTTTTCCATTTTTCCGGAAATTTTTATAAATAACATTTTTCTTTCCGACTTACAACACTAGGTGTATTACGCATGGTTTGCATTCCTCACGTAGTGTGCGGGGTCACTGGCCTTATAGATCGGGTTCCCCTAACGTGGCTACTCAGAATCGATTTAAGCATTTAACGGAAATCCGAGCAGCTCACGAAATATTGAGGTACGGATTTCACCTTCGAATTTGTGAATGTCGTGGGTTTGTAGGTTTCCCAAACATACAAATTCTAGTCGGGTATTTGAGCTCGCTCGCTTCGCTTGCTCGATTAATTATCATGTATTCCGCTATCGACGCATGTAGGATGACAGTTTTGTTCCGGTTTTTGTGAAGCAATGAATCTGGCTTCTACGATAGCACGCACGCTCGGCAGAGAAGCTAACTCTCTGAGTAGCGAGAGCAGGGAATTACCTCGTTGCTGTAAGGTGGTGTTGTCGTGTCTTAGAAACAAGAATGGGTAATGCAAAAAAATACGCAATGCGAGAGATACTGCAAAGTGTAGCACTAGGGTTGGCACGATAATCGATAATTTGATAATATCGCTATAAATATTTTCCTCGATTACCGTATCGTACTTTTTGATTTATCCAATTATCGTTCAAACCCCAGATGCTTAAAATTGCCATATCTCGGAAACCGTCACAGCTAGAAACAAGTGGTTTGCGGCATCGCGTGCAGAATTACAAGGGCTCTCCAACCAAGTGTACAATGCTGTTGCTCGTCACTTTAGCCGATTGGAGAGTTAGTTTAAATCAAACAATATTGAAGTAGCAGCATTTTCAGGTCTACTGACGAAATGGTGAGTACCACACAATTCATCTTCATCTACAACCAAGGTTTTCTTTAATTAAAACTAAAATGGTTATTTCAACCTCAAAATTTGTTTTATCGAGATATTATCGATTATCGCGATCATTTTTATAAAAATTATCGGGATAAAGGATTTTTGTATCGTGTCATCGTGTCATCGTGTATCGTGTATCGTGTTGGTGACCTTCCCGCCATTCATTAATACCAAATACGACCTGAAAACTAGATGTTACATCAAAATTCAATACAAGTGCCTTGAAAGCATTAACGCGATTGTTACAAAAAATGACGGCGTTAAGATCGTCCTCCAGATATTGAAAATTAATGCCCCCTGTAGAGCAGCGAGAACAACGCCATAAGTGGCTACGGAGCTAGTACCTAGAGTCGTCGTTGAGATAGCTGCAAGGTGCACTGCATGAAAATGGAGGTAAACAAAAACGCCGTCCTCAGGCGCTGCGACAGCGGATTTTTCTTAAACCCCCCCCAAGTTTTTTTGTCCAATTCTTTACACTGTGAATCATTAAGGTTGTAAATCGGAAAAGAATATATTCCAACTTGCTGAAAATTGCGGCAGCTCCTAAAAAAAGTGAGCCTTTTTAAGTCCAAGAAATCCGCTCTACAGTATTGGCAACAAACTATGCCAATGTTTTTAGCCGTGCATATATCCAGTGCCCCTTGCAGTTAGCTCTACTGGCTCCAGGTACGAACAGCGTAGTGAATAAGGCGTTATCTCACTGCGTTATTGTTATTGGTTCAAGACGCTTTGGGGGGAGGGGAGGGGTCAACATTTTTTTGTGAGATTTCGGTTGCTGAACTGGTAGCTGGGCATTCTGAAACGCAGGTGCCAATAAAAAAGTTTAGTGCGTCTTTGGACGGAGCTGTAGTAAACGGACGAACGCATCTAACTACCTACGCACCTTGGGAAGGACGGTTGGGTGGGTGGTTGTATCTAGACACGTCGCACTTCGGATTAAATTAGACTAAGAATGGAAATGGCAAATTGGCAATAAAATGAACGTCTAAACAGGCATCAGCTGACATCTGGGAGTTTATTTATAACGGTGTGGTAAAATAAATAATAGTTCTATTCTAGGACACCGCCCTTCGGCTTATGAATCCGAAAGATTGCACGGTAGGGTTGGGTCTGTAACCGAAACTGAAACCGAATTTTCGGTTTTTCTGAAAACCGAAACCGATTCGGATTTTGTGTCGGTTTTTCGTACGGTGTTCGAAAAATCAAAAATTGATCTGTTTTTCTAATTTTTTATTTATAATAATTTTACACGTATAAATGACAGTCATTAAAAAGAAAATAGTAGAGGAAATGGTGCTACCACTAGGCCCATGGTCTATGACGCTGCTGAAAGTGAAAGCAGGAGTGAGTTAGAAGCTAGTAATACTAATGCTACAAGAAAACAAACTAGAAATAGCTGGTTTGGGTGGACGGTGGCAAAAACAGGATGGCAGTTAGTGACCACCAGGTCCTTGCCATTCCGGTTGCGTTTCCAACAAAATAAACTTATAAAACTTATAAACCGATACCGAAACCGAAACCGCGGTTTTGTGGGCGTGAAAACCGAAACCGGAACCGACCTCGAAAAAACGAAACCGACCCATCCCTATTGTACGGTCCCTAACTTTCGAAATGAAAAACAAAATTGTTGGGGTAAATGGAAAGTTTGCCTTCACAGATGTGTTGTTATGCAACTTTATGTCGTGACGTTTGCATAATTTTGTGTTTAAGCAGTCAGGTTTGCGGTCGATACCATTTGAGTGCGGGGGGAGGGGGTGTTGTTTTGTGTCCTGAGGGCGGGATTTTATTTTTTTTTTTAAGAGTAGGAGAAACGCTTTTTTTATAATTCAATGGACTGATGTCTATTATTATGTTTCTTCGTGTTGCACATCACGCAAACTTCATCACGTAAAAATTACGTCGTTCACCTAACACTCACGTCATGTGACATCACCCCACTTTACTGTGCATGGTATCCATATCACCATATCCAAATGTCTAAATATCTAAATTCTATCCATATCTAAAGTGTGGTGATATGGGATATATCGCTTATCATTTTTAGCATTGTGAAAGTTAGGGGCCCGGCGATAATCTTTAATAAGTAAGCTATTAAAAAGTCTCGAAAGTGCACGACTATGCAATAAAAACACAATGTTTCGGGGGCTGGTGCTAGGGATAGTCCGATGTTGATATCGGCATAATCTGTATTTATCGTTGTTTTTGCCATATCGGTATCGGACAACTGTAAGGCTTCCGATACAGATATTCGTTGAGCCTAGAAACGCAAGTCTTCCCTGCAAAACTGACACCAAGCGTGGCAAAGGCAATAATCAAGTGAGAAAAGCAAAGCCATTTGCTCAGTTTGTAATGAAAATGTAGCACGTGACAGTTCCAATGCTCTATGTTTTACACCGACTAACTTAAAAGCTAACTGAGAAGATGAATGTACTTAAGCAATGAGTAGGAATAAGAGTAAAAATGCTGTTATTGCTGCACAGAACTTTTTGGATAATCTCAACAGTTGGAACCCATGCAAAACCAGAAACTGAAGTAGCAGTTGTATGGAATTTAAACTTTTAGTCGTGATTTATTATTATTATCGGTATCGACATCGGCATCAATCGGCCGATCCCTAACTGGTGCACCCCGTTATCAAAGTATACAGCACACGTATCATGCCGTGCTCAACACCAATACACACACTTTTACAATTTGTGTGTGTACTGGTGTTGGCCTTGGCTATGGCACGATACGTTTGCTGTATATTTTGACAACGGGGAGCACCAGTCCCCGAAACGTTGTCTTTAATCGCATATTTTTACACTTTCTAGACTTTTTAATGACTTGCTGACATTAGTGCTTTTAATTCTTATAATTTTAAATAGACACCAGGGCCAACTACCCACATCCCTCTCCTGCCCTGTCGAAATAACATGGTGATAACACAACACCTAGAGGTAAGGTGAATGATGTAAAGGAAAGAGGAAAACAAGTGATAAGGCACCTTTACGCACTTACTTGCGTCGGAGTGGCATGACCCAGGTTCGAACTCGCAACCCAATTCGTCCCCAGATCACCGACATAGCGCCTTTAATCTGACCATCGGAGTTGAGTTGTGTTTCGGTGGATAAGCAACTTGAGTAAACCGGAATTTTAAGAGCGCGGCATCAAAGGACGTACGCCAATCGGCACTCGCGGCCGCGTGATCGGAAATTTACACCCAACGCACTAGGTTTAATCCCTCTAAGCCATCTTTCAACATGGCGGAGAAAGCAGACGACGCCTAGTATAACACGGTACTAAACTGGTATAACGGTACTAAATTAGACTTAGTAATTTTTTCAATTTTTCTGCTGCTACGACATTCTAACTTGGTTAAACTTACTGTTGTCACAAGAAGATGACTCATTCTACACCAGTTTTCTTGCAAATATCATGCATTCATAAGCACCCCGTCTCGTGAGTTACAAAATTACGATATTTACTTCCCGAACAATCGGCGTTAAGGTTTCGTTCTACTGTCAAACTTTGTTACAAAACACAATGGCACCTTTATACGCCTGGCAATATAACAATCTCTTATCTTACCTACGTTTGATACATCATAAACAACGTAGTACAGGGCCTACGGTGGAATTCCATTCGTCTACGAGCGGATCAACCGCGAATACCTCATGGCGGCTCGGTCAGGCAGAAGTAGCAGACGCGCTTTGTATTCTGGGATACATTCGCGAGTCATGCTTGCCATCGAAGACTACGCACTTCGACTATGCATTTGAGCTGGGAGTTGCTTATCCACCCAAACACAACTCAACTCCTATGATCTGACTGATCTTGCAAGTAAAGGGAGATCAACTGGTCAATAGTTTACACGGTTGGCACGGCAATGAGCAGGGTAAAAACAGTCTTGTTCAAGTTTGTTTATAGCCAATTTCTCGTCGCAACGCTTACTCCCTTTCTACAGAGGTGTGCTCCGAAAGGTACATCCTCCCAGTGCCATTTTTCTCGATCCGCCACATCAAGTATGGCCCCAAAAGTTCTATTTACTTACCGTTAGTCAATCCCTTGCTAAAAATTCGTTTTAAAATGTGGCGTCTACGAGATTTTCCCTGTTGAATATTGGGAACTCATTTAATAGCATCCTGCGATTATATGATCCTTTGCGCGCTTACAATAAGCATGACGTTTCGTCTGTGTGTGTGCATGTACCAATTTTTAATCGTTTGCTAATACTTACCATGAGATCAAAAAACTAAAAGACTAATGCGGGAAAAATTAAAATTATTTATGCCAATAGATCGCTGAAGAAAAATTATAAGATACTAGCCTAAAAAATTATAAAGTGTGATGTTAAAATACGAAAATCTTTCAGGTTTACGACGACACAATTTTTGTGTTCATGCTGTTTCGTCTACTAGGCCCAAAACCAACTGAGACAGTTGCTGCGTTCCTCGCTGCAAGGAACGCAGCTCTATCTCAGTTGACCTTGTATTACTTACGCCGAGTCTCACGAAACGGTGCCATGGTAACATGCGCGGATGGCGATCTGAGCGTGGCTGTCAAAAGGCACGCGGGATGTACCTTTAAAAGTTCAGACTAAGCATCCAAGTTTATGTAACCATGTAACAAGACGATCGAGTATTCGCGTGACAGCTGCTAAACATGTTAACGCATCCGTAAGTCAACCCACGGCGTAAGGGTCAAAGTTAATGCTAACACGATGCGGAACACCACAACACTGGGTGCTAACCCTTTGACCTGTCCCATCATCAGTTATGCAACCTCGCACTTTTCTTTCAGAGATGGATCAGCGTTTAATCTCGCCTATTTTGCATTGCAAAGTGCCGGAATGATTAATTGGCTGCAAATCATTACACAAATAAGATAGGGCCAAATACAAAGCCCTGGGGAACACCCAGGCTAACACGAAGAACACGGTAGGAAAAATAGCTCCCAACAACTTGCTGACCCGAGCACAAACGAAGAAAGCCCCTTCAGCAAGTTTAACAACGGATCTTAAGTTGGCTAAGAGCTCAGGATGGCTTACAGACTCAAACGTCTTCCGAAGATCGATGAGTAACCAACAGTCAAGTGACACACCATCGCCAGCACAAGAACATTAGTCACAGGACTGGCATAGTTGCTAAAGGGAAAAAAATACTGTATTCGTCAGAAAGCAGTTTACGTATAAGGAAAGCCAGGATGAGCTTCTCCCTGATCTTGCAAGGTAATAGGGGAGATCAACTGATCAATTGTTAACATGGTACGCATGGTATGTCTTTTTCTGAACACGGAAACAAAGTCTGAAACATGGGGGTAACTACCGTTTCGCTAAATCCTGTTATGCCCCCCCCCCCCCAAGTAGAAGTTAAAAGATTTGCCTAAGGGCAAATCCCGTTTCGCCAAATCTCGTTACGCAAAAATTAATTTGACAAAATTTTACATACACGAAATAAATTTAATACCTTATTTATATGCAATGGGGATTTAAAAGAGACATTTAACAAAGACAAGCAGTGGTAGAAAAAGACCAATTGATTTATTTGTGTTTTGAAAACTGGCAATACAGACGGAAAAACGTGTACTTTAAATATTGCTTAGAATGCTTGGTCGTCAGTAGGTCAATGCCAAGGTTGTCTTAGAACAGTTAGTTATACACATGATGGTTACGCTTTCCCAAACGGGAATTCCTGTTTTGCAGAATCTCGTTTCGCAGAATCAAAATATCCTTCAAAAAATTAACATTGCAGAAGTTACACATGCGTGCCTAATTGGAAGGAATTTGTGATTAGTTGCGTTATGTGTTTAGCTTTAGCCGCAGCAAAAGCGGTAGCGCGAGCGAGGCACGTAATTTGAAAAAAAAATATTCTGCAAAACTGGTGTTTGTCTGTAAATGTCTGACCATTACACGGGAATCATGTTTTAAATTTCGTGGGCCTAAAGCTTCGTGAACGGTATCTGGCATAACGGGATATGGCGAAACGGGATTTACCCTTTAGGCAAAAGCTTTTAATCTGTTTTTTTTTTTTTTTTAACGAAACTGGATTTGGTTTAACGGGACGTAACCAATATGGTTACGTAAAAAAATATCACGACACGGTCACTTAAAGGGATATATACCTCCCAGCACCATATTTCTCGATCCTCCACATCAAGTACGACCCCAAAGGTCTATTTACTTACCGTTAGTCTTTCCCTTGCTAAAAATCTTTTTTTAAATGTGGCGTCTAGGAGATTTTCTGTTGAATATAATCGAACTTTATTTACTAACGATCCGTCACTAAATCATGCATTGCGCGCGTACAATAATCATGACGTTTCATCTCTGTGTGTACATCTACTAATTTTCTAATAATTACCATGAAATCTAAAATCTAACAGACTAATGCGGTAAAAATTAAAATTAATTATTCCAATAGATTGCCGAAGCAAAATTATAAGACACTAGCCTGGAAAATCACAAATTGTGATTTTAAAATGCGTGAATCACTCCGGTTTGTAACGACACAATCAATGGGTTCACGATGGCTGGATTATTAGGCGCAATGCCAATTGAGACAGTAGCTATGATTTTCATTGCGAGGAACGAAGCTACCGTCTCAGTTGACCTTAGCTGTGGTAAATACGCGGATGTGATCGTCGCGTGGGTGTTGTGAGGCAGGCGGAAGGTTATAAGGCAGGCCGGATGTTGCTTTAAATTTCGTATTTCATCTCCCACTATTGGAGTTGTTTGTTAAATAATCCTAAATGCCAATGACACCGCCAGATATATTAGCATTTCTGTAAACTTAACATTCCAGAACTTTTCCTGGATTTTTTTAACTAAAATTCAAGAAAAACTAGTAATTAAGAGACAATGAGACAATTAGAAGCAAGTTTGATGGATACGAAACTTTACTAACACTATCGCAATCTGTGAAACAGATATTGTTCCCCTAAACGACACAAGCTAAGCAAAAAATAATAATAATAAAACAAAACGCTGGCATTAATCAGATTTCGGCGTAGCACATAGTCCTTGTGGATGACGTGTTACATTTTTTTGTTTTACGTTTGAGTTTTAATGCACACACGGGAAACAGAAAAGTGATTTTCTGTTATGTGGAGTTTCCAGGGATATTGAAAGATTGAACGACATTTTTCACATTTTTCAAGCACTTTTCCAGGCATGGAATTTCGTTTTCATTATTATTCTTTCCAGTACGAACCCCGTAGACAGAGTATGAAGTACACGCTCACCAGTAAGGATGACAGTTTCGGAAAACTCACCTCTAAAGAGCACAAAATCAGAGAATGTCAGAACATCATCAAACAACAAAATTCTGTGAAAAACAACAAGCTGCGAACTCTCAAGACATTGGTTTTACACAATACACAACCTATGAAATTTGTAATATCCACCCAAAACCAAAACTACTATAAAGAGCCGCAAAGTTTCCAAAAAAGCTCGGCCTTTCAAGGTAGCGATATCATTCACAAGGGAAAGGCCGCCAAGGTTAACCCTATTAGCCAAGTTAATCGCACAGAATAATACTT
>JAHWFP010166857.1:0-14252 GCA_023313725.1 Lithobius niger
GTTTAATGGTTGGAAAGCACACAAAGACAATAGTTTGATTGACAGACAGATCGAGTGGGTAGAACCAGGTGTTGCCAAAATATTCCTCCTTCTCGTCCAACTTTAGTAACTGCGCAAAACGACGTACGGTCCATCTTGAATTCCTATTACTGAGTGGGAAATATAGGGCGATCTGCCCATGTTTCTTTACAGTAATTTTTACAAAATTCAGTTAAATACAAACAAGTGCTCGCTACAGCGACTACCTAGTCACAACCGGTCTTCTGTACAGTTCCGCCACTACCACTGGAGAGGCGCACATCTCTATCACGCATTGCAACAGCTATCTCTATTATATAATCTAAAAGCAGTAACCATCAGAATTGCCGGTTAAAAATGTGTTAGGCGTAAATGCCAGCTTTTAGGCTTAATTCTTACCTGTAGCTTTAATTTTGTAAGTAACAGCTAACGGAGATTTGGATTGTATAGTAAGGTTATTTATTTTTGCAACACGATGTGCCTCCGAGCACACAACTACAGTGTTACAACATAACGCGCAATGTGACTGTGGTAGTAAGAAGGTGACGGGAGAGACGCTATTGATGAAGCCAACAGCGACTCGTAGCAAGTAACTTGAGGTTGCTGTGGTCACGTGATTTTAAGCCTAATTTTCGTTTTTTTAAGCCGAATTTTTTTTTAACTGCAGTTTTAACTTCGTAAGTAGCAGATAGGCCTAATGGAGAATTTGGTTCGATAGTAAGCCTATTCATTCATGTAACAGTGCGTCGAGACTATTCTAAACGACGCAAAAATTCTTTTGTTTTTACGGCTGCGTGTTATCCTTAGGATTTCAATTCGACGATCAACTGTTATTATTTCATTTAGTTACGCCGAAGTCGTCTGTTAGCTATAAGGAAGTAACGATGTTTTAATTTGCCATGTTATTTAACTTACTTCTGACATTGAATCTAACGCTGTAAACGTTCGTCGTCTCTATCTGCTACCGTTGCGAAGTTGAAACAAGCGGCTACAGCGACTGCCTAGTAGCACCGGTCTTCTGTACAGTTCCTCCACTTCCAATGTTGAGGCGCACACCTCTATCATCCAGTACAACAGCTAACTCTATTATACTAATCTAAAAGCAGTAGCCATCACAATTGCCGGTTAAAAATGTGTTAGCTTTTAGGCCTGTTTTACATTTTAGGCGTTAATTGTCAGCTTTTAGGCCTAATTTTAACCAGCAGTTTTAATTTCGTAAGCAGCAGCTAACGGAGCTATGGATTGTATAGTAAGCCTATTCATTTTTTCAACACAGTGCGCCTTCAGACACACAGTTACAGTGTTACAACGTAACGCGCAACGTAGCCTATAGATCAGTGGTAGTAGGGAAGTGACGAGAGAGACGCTGTTGAAGAAGCCAATAGCCTGCACTCGTAGCAACTTGACGTTACCATGGTAACATGATTTTAGGCCCAATTTTCATTTTTTAGGCCTAATTTTAAAAATGCAGTTTTAATTTCGAAGTAGCAGATAGGCCTAATGAAGAATTTGGTTCGACGGTAAGCCTATTCATTCATGCGACGAGACTATTTAAACGAAGCTAAAATCCATTTGTTTTTATTGAGGATTTTAATTTAGGATTTTAATTCGACCATCAAATGTTATTATTTAATTTAGTTACGTTGAAGAAGTCTATTAGCTGTGAGGAAGTAACGATGTTATCATTTGCCATGCTATATCTAACTAACTTCTCACACTGAATCTAACGTTGTAAACAATGGTCGTCAATATCTGGTACCGTTGCGAAGTTGAAAAAAGCGACGGACGGACTGACGGACGGACAAAGTCGTTGCGATAGTCTTCTCCTACGGTACGGCTGTACAGAAGACTAAAAAGAACAATTTCAATTCCTTCAGAGTTAGGCTATAGTGTGGGCGAAGAAAAGTAACGGTGCCAAGATGATCACTGACTGCCACGAATCGCACAAGAACCTGGTAAAAAAGCAATTTTAATTTTCAGTCTTAATTTACGGACCTTCTTCACAAAACAAAACAAACAAAAAAAAAACAACACTAAAACGACGAGCGGCAATTCAATGTTGCAGCCGAACAACACGACCATGTTATGTTGTATGGTTACTGTTTTAGATTATATAAAGAGATCGCTGTTGCAGTGCATGATGGAGGTGTGAGCCTCAAAATTTTCGTTGAAAAAAAGGCGGAAATGGAACTGTACAGAAGAACGGTTGCGACTAGGTAGTCGCTGCAGCCGCTTGTTGTTTGAACTGCTATACGCAACGTTTTTTTTTTTTTTTTGTATGTAAGAGAGTTAAACAAGAACACAACTTCGATCTATGAAGCTTGGTTTTGTACGGTATGTGCACTGCATGTATACCATACGCCAAGTCTGTTTGCCGTGACGCGCATGTCACGTGACTGGGCTAGTCCACTCAGACGGTCAAAGAGCCGATATTCTCGTTCGTCATTGGCTGACTCACGATGACATCACGGCAAACAGCCCTGGCACGTGGTATAGTGTTGTTGAAAATTTGCATCCCAAGGGTGTATTGTGCAACGAACTCCCCCTCCCCCCCCCCTTTCTTCCTGCAAAAAGAAAAGGTTGTACGATTTTTTGTGGCAGAAGAAAAGGCATTTAAAAAAACAATGGTAAAATTAAATGGTAATTAAAACAACGGCAGAATTATTGGTGGTGGCGCGCCGGAAACAACCAACCAGCGACGATGCATGTGGCATTTCATTTTTGGTCGGTGGCGGCGTCGCACACCTATGGGTGTCGTCACAGCAGCTGCAGGCACTAATAGACGAATGTACTCTGAACGGGTACCAAATATTTATTTGTCCAAACCTGCATTGGCCACTAATAAAATAAACGTTCAATAGGGCAGAATTTAAATTAATGTTGTTCGTGCTAGATTCACACCAAATAAAGTGTTTCACATCAAAAGCACGAAAGAAATATTTCGGATCAAAGCATAAAACAAAATTTTTCAAACGAAACGTGAATACCATTTCGCCTTTCTGCCACCATTTTACACAACTTTCGTCCACGCTCGTGGAGTGAGGGTTACGTCCCAGTGGACGCGTAATGCTTGGACGCGTGGAACCACGGTAGTGGACGCGAGGAACCGCAATTACGTGATCCATTCGTACGCAAGTCAGAACAACGCCTATATTGCCGGTATTCTAATGTTTGGACTTGGGCCCTGGCACTGGAACTAGAGCATTCGAAGAATGGATCCCGGCTGCACTTGGAATAATTAGTACCGTAACTCTTATCTTATCGTAAGCGCTTGAAACGTCTAGTCCGCCGCGTCCAGTATGACATTACCCGGCTTGCGTCCGTTGCCATGGAGATCAGCTGAAGTCTGCGCATGCGTCGAGTAATTAAGGTGGGGCATAGAGAGGATTGATGATAAGATAAGGATTTGTCACGCTAGACCTCGCCAGCTAGTATATAGAAGCTCGGTTCATAAAAACCAAGCTTCGAAAACACGCCTGTTATTGTAATAAATCGTTATAAACCAATATTTGCCCTTCGAACAATTCTTACGGTTTGCGCTTGTTGACCGAGCCACCAACAACAATCCGAATTTCACTGTCCCACTATTCATTACTTTGTTTGTAACTGTGTTCCATTCTTTCAGAAATTATCCTACGGACTTGAAATGGTGTGAGATTGCAGTTACTACAGAACCTGATGGTAAGTCATTTTTAAGTCATTAGTTTTAAAAATGAAACAATGATAACATAAAATCACCACACAGCACTGGGAAAAATTCATATTGCTTTTGAAGTTAATTTATTGTTAAGCCTAACATCAGATGGGGTGTATGTTATTGGGCGATTTTTATTTTTTTGCATGTAGTGTAACTAGGAAATCGCAGCTGTTTCTCGTAAACGAAAATCCTTGTACACAGAATAGTTTTTTTGAACGGAAATTTTTCTTCAAGATACGGTCAGATTTAAGATAACCAATCATTGGTAATCTAATAAACAATGTTGCTTGAATTTCCCATTAATTCCTCGTACACACGAATAAACATTAAAAACAATCTGTTGTACAATATACCTTTTTTTAAGTTCTGTGAACTAAATGAAATATACGTAAACGTTTCTGCACTGGTAAGTTATGAAATAAACAATTCTAATTTTTTTTTAAATTAATTTCTTTGAGCCTTAAGTCAGCCGAAGCAACTTAATGCTTGTATGGCTGTATGGCTTGTTACGCACTGTTGTTTTGCAGATTTCACAATTTTACTTCAGCTATTAGAAAAAGGATAAATTGAAAGTAATATTTAATATATTACGATGAAATATTTTTTTTGAGTTCTGGTGGTGGGATTGGCAATTTTTCCCCACTTTGTAGTGTCGGTACGGTTTTTTGTACATTAAGCGTTACATATTCCTCAAGCTATGATTGAGTTTATTGGATCAGTGAGTTTCCTAAAAAGGTGCAACGGATATATGATTTACATCTTTCGTCAAAAACGGTTCACTTACGCACCAGAAGCCCCCAGGGCCGATCGCACGTCATGATAACGAGACTACGCAGATCACAAAGTATTGTTAACGAGTGTGTTGATTGCAAAGTCATGTCGCACCAATTATTGCACCAATATCACCAACTGCACCAATCGCAAAGTCATGCTCACGAAACTGCGCCGGTCGCAAATTCTTATTAATAAGACTGTGCTGATCATGAAATAGTGTAACAAGACTGCACCAACTACAGGCTTTTAATGAGACTGCGCCGATCTTAGTCATGTTAATGAAACTGTGCCAATTGCATAGTCGTACTAATAAGACTTCACCCATCGCAGTCATGACGACGAAACTACGCCGATCGGAAAATCGTGTTAACGACACTACAACGATCTCAAAGTTAGTGATTTTTTTAACGAGACTGTGCCGATCGCAAAGTTATGTTAACGAGACTGTGTCAATCGCAAGTCGTGTCAAAACCAGATTGTGCCAATCGCAAAGTTCTGATAATAAAACTGTTCCAATCGCAAAATCATTTAACGAGACTGTGTCAATCTCAGTCATGTTAACGAGACTGCACCAATTGCGAAGTCATGTTAACAACGCAGTACCTGTCGCTATCAGGTCAACGAAACTGAACCGACTGCACAGTGGTGTTAACGACACTGCAGCGATCAGAAAGTCTTGTTAATGAGACTGTGCCGATCGCAAAGCCATGTCATAACGAGACTGCCAATTGCAAAGTCCTGTAACGAGGCTATGCTGGTTATAAAGTCAAATTAATGGGACTGAACCGATCACAAAGTTAACAAGACTGCCAGTCACAAAGTCGTTTAGCGGCACTGCGCTAAACTCAGTCAGGTTAACGAGACTGCACCAGTTGCAAAATCATGTTAATGAGACCTATTGCAAAATCTTAGTAACGAAACTGTGGTGATCACCAAGTCTTGTTTAATAAGACTCCAAAAACTGATCGCAGTCATGTTAATGAGACTGCACCAATTGCAAAATTAGGTAAAAGCAACCATAGACCCTCTAAATCGTATTTCAAGTTCCGCCCCCTTCCCCCCCCCTTTTAATTTGCACGAACGCTCCATTGTTCAATTGGTTGTTATAGTTACCTTCAGTTTCAAAGTGCTCTTGCGAGCTTTCTAATAGCCCGAAGTGGACATGCTTGGGATTTTCTGAAAGGTGGGGATCGATTCTGTCCATCATTCCAAACCGAAATTGTTTAACTTAGATAGAAACCGTCCTACACCCATTTAAAGGCGAAGAGGTAATGGCGTAGCGGCGAAAGCGTTTGGTGATATTCTTGATGTTTTATGTTTTTAGCACAAAGTGCATACTTCTGCCAATTTTTGATGCTGTACTACCACTGCATGATGCTAGTAGAAACTCCACACCCAAGAACACGCAGTAAAAAAGCAGGAATTTTCCATTGTCATTCCAACATTGTGATTTTGCAGCGGCCAAAAACTTAACACATTGAGAATTAACACATCACAAACAAAACTGCAGGAAACTCACTACCGGAATGAGTCGACAGAATTCGCAACCACCAATTTGTTCATTGAGAAAATGGCCTATAGTTCCGGTAGCATCGGAAGTCTCGTCGCTAAGGGCCAATGAATGAGCGAGACGGCCCGCTGCTCTTTGTCCTTGTTAAGGACAATTAAGGTATACTAATTGCATCTCTGTGGACTCATTAACGAATGTTAAGGAACCTTCTAATCCACTGACGACGTACGAGGACGAGGCTACCGCCACCATAACGGAGTCGCCAGCACCATCATTTAAACGAGCTAAACGTGATGTATTTTTCTGCGATCAGACTTCCACCAAAATTACGACCGATTCCTGTGCTTTATCACCAAGTTGGGATTAACCAGGGACTGTTTGTCAGCGGCGAATTAAGCCTTGTAGAAGCCTGGTGCTGAAGATTTATTGGGCGCCCCCCCCCCCGTCCACCGGTCCCGCAAAAAAGAAGAAAAACAATAACTTTTTAGAAATTGAAATTTTTTCGATAACAACTTTTCAGTAAAAGTGAAAAAAAATTTTAAATTAAAAATAGTACCTTATTTTAGTTTTTCGGTGACCGTGAGGCACCCCTGAAGCTATTGGCCTGTGGCGCAGTACTTCAGCACCCAACGCAACCCTTTTACAGGGGATTGCCATCAAATGATAGGCTGCAGCAGCTATAGCCATCTACAGCTATCTAGTTCAGTCTAGCTCTTACTTTCAACAAGCGAAGGAAGACACAAATCAATTTCTTTTTTTATGAAACAAACAAGCCACGTGTCTCCTTAATTATTGAGTGTACAGTTGGTGTGTCCAGGTGTACCAGGGCGCAAGCGGCTAAGCCAAACGCCATCAAGGGCGCTCTTTTCTACACTGTATCGGCCATTTTGAAACGCAGATTCTGAACCGCTAGGTGGGTGCCATCCCTACAGATTATGGACCTATCCCTACAGACATGGGAACATTGTCCAATTTTACCATAGGTCTGAAATGTTGTGACCTGTCCGAAAACCGTGCGGCACCAAGTTCATCAAACATACCTCTGTCGTTTTGCAACGTCAAAAAAGTAGTCCATTACTTTTTTCATGGTTATTTTTCTTGTCGATATTTTTGTTCCGTCAATAATTCGCAGACGTCTTTTGTGAGGGCAACGGACGGACCCTCTGCAACACCTCCGTTATTTTTAACATATTCTAACGAGTCTAACGTGAGTAGGATTTCAAGATATGAGCCAATAAAACAATGCCCTGCCAACTGTTATGGAGTTGCTAGCGTTCCCGTCTGTGTTTGTCGTCACGACTGTTCTCTTTCTTGCTTCATTTCCAGCCGCCATTTTGAATACTGAAAAACGGCCATTCATGCCAGAGACCTTCAAATATTGGGTCGGGCCCTTCAACGCATCGCATCCAGAGCTGCAGCAGGGCTCTTTCCGGTCAAAGCGTGTAAACGGGCGAGATAACCCAAGATGCCACAGTTGGTGACGCCTTTGTTCCCAAACCAAAACGTGGCCAACAAGCCAAGGTACTTTCGACTGTTCTACCAAGGGAGTTGAGGAGGGGTGGGTCATCGTCAAACCCTCTTCTTCTCGTACGGTTCTACGAAAGCTGAATATAATTCAAGGTCCCTGGCCAAGCCTTGGCCTAACCGACGCTGTTTTCTCGAAGAACACCGATGCTTGCTTTTTCGAAGCTAACAAAGTGGTTCACAACTAGCAATAGTTTTTAACAAAAGTAATGAATATTTACGAAATGTTGATCGCGCAAATCTTTACTGAACTTTAGAATACACCACATTATTTAAACAAAACGACAAAAGAGAGTTAATGACGTCACTGCTTCCAAACCAACACAATGGCGTGCTTTTACGATGCCCGTTGTAACGGTGATGCATACGTCTATTGACACGATATAACAAACCTTACGTATTTTTAGTAACAATATCGATTGGATCAGGTTGCTTGATGTACTTTAAAACGAACTTAAACTTTTGGAGCGGTCCGGCTTTTAAGTATTCGTTCATTTCTTAGTTCAGTTTTGTGTTGATTCATCTCAATCTGCCAGCAAAGTTAACAGCCAATGAGATTCAAGATATCAGTAAAAATGGCGTGAATCAAGTTAATGACGTCACATATATCACGTAAGGCGCGTGAAAGTTACAAAAAATGATCACTGCTTCTACCGAAGGATATCGCGAATCTCGCACTATGGCACGCGCTGCTACATAGTATTGAGTGGATTGACCCTACCAAAAAATGCATATAATTCAATGTCCCTGATTCACGCCTTTTGCGACGGATGCGCCCTCCATGATTAGACCTTGGACGAATGAACCCAATCATTCGTCCAAGATTAGACGTTGTAAGATTTGTAGATAGACGCCGACAATGGACTGCCATCTTTTGCCATCAATTCTTTCGTATTAAACACTTTCTCACCCACATTACGTTTCCTTCATTAACTCGGCGGCCGCCATTATGAATAAGTACGGTCCTGCCTTTTTCGAAGGCGACGGACGCGCCCTCTGCGACGCCTCCGTTATTATTAAGATATTCTGGCGATTAGACGATAAGGGGTAGTGATTAGGCGCGCGCCAACAACGGTAATCAGGCCTAAATGAGCACCGCGAGACACATTACGCGCCCCCATACTGTATATCCATCCGCAGTGATACAGCACCAAGCACTGATGTCGCGAAATCAATACCGGACGACCACCGCAGCTGGGCTGTCGACTCATATCCGGCGCAGAGCTGATAACCGGAACCCTGTTAAAAGTGACGCTCGTTCGCTCGCGCTGCCCGAACGCGTCCGTTTTATGCAGATGCGTGGAACGCAAATACAACGTCGACACGGGGCGTGTCCTCAATTTTGAGGCTCTTCGGACATCTCTTTGTTAATACAATTTTTATAATGGAGTAAAATTTAGAATCTGGAGGAAAATTGTCACTTCTGCAGCATATACGAATTCATAACATTTTATAATTCTAATTACAAAATGAACGAGTGAAATGGGTTGTGTGGACAATTTTACCCAATTTTGAGCAAAAATACTTTATTTATATTTTTTTATATTTTTCAACATTCATTTCAGCTTTAAAAATAAATCGTTATTTATGTCTGCCTTAAAGACGCTTCATCACTAGGAGAACAACGCCATCTAGTGGCAAGAAATGGCACTAAAATTGTTAAATCTCAAATTCTTTCTTTATATTTCGACCCGTAGGAATCTTGGGTGCTGTCATTTTCAGAGGATGCCTCGTTCTCGAAGAATGAAATCGCCTCACATTCCATGATGTCGAAAAATAAGAATGTTTAAAAAAAAAATTAAAAACGTTCAAACCCAAGCCTACACGAAGTTAGTAGCGCCCTCGGATGTTAATTTTGTGAAAAATTCGACATCATGGCAAGGCCTTTTGAGATAGTAGCTCTGTTCCTCACTCCACTCCAGGCGGTCGGCTTTGTGCTTTTCCGGTATTAGTTAGTGAATGACACGCTATGTATACCGTCCAGCACCGTACGGCCCCTGAGAACCAGTATCGGACTGGGTTAATTTTTTGCATCTGCCCGACAGTCAAAAAAATCACCGACTCCAAGGGTAGGGGGGGGGGAAGACTTCGGTCCTTTTAAAAATAAGATAAGAGAAGATATTGAGACTTTAGGGTGTTTGGCTATCAACGCTAACATGGTGACCTTAATTTTGCAAAATAAAATCACTTTACTGGGCAAATTCGTTACAATTTTCATTGGAAATGGGCGACCCTAATTTGATTAAATTGTATAGACCGGAAGAAGGAAAAATTTGCCGACACTTTGTCCATTAAAGTGTACATCTTGCAAAATGAGGCCTCCGTATCAGCGTGGAACGTTCAACAGTTAGCACTCTACCTTATTACCTTAACTTATGATACACAGCACCTTAACTTGAAAACAACCCAAGCGAAATAATTTCAGAAAATAGTACGTTTTTTTTTTAGGTTCATCATTTCACTAAAAACAGAAATCTGTAACAATAAGTTTGAACGGGGCGTCGGGCGATCGTCTAACTGGAAAATTGTCTAATGGGATAATTGTCTAATATCTGCATTAATAAAAAAAAATCTGGAAAATCGCCTAAACGGAATATCGTCTAATGGAAAATCATCTAAACGGAATAATCGTATAATGGATAATCGTATAATGGATAAACGTCTAACTGGATAAACGTCTAACTGCGGTTTCTGGTGTTAAAGGTTTAGCCGCAGTGAGCGCGGCAGCACGAGCGAGGAAGGGACATTAGACAATTTTCCATAATACGAATTTCCTTTTAGACGATTTTCCATTATACGAATTTCCTGTTAGACGACTTTCCGTTATACTGTTTTACGGTATACGTTCTTCCAATTATCCCTCGCCCCGTTTGAACAGCAAAATTAACCAAAGCAGCTAATCTGTGTTGAGAGCGATGTGATGTGTGTTACAATATTAACGTTAAGTTACGTCTTTTCTGTTGTCTTTTCCCCTTTCTCAACCAATATCAAAAGAAAATAAAGAAAAGCTATTGTTAAGAATATGTAGATAATAATAAAAAAGCATAGGGAGCCAGGGCGCCATGCTCAAGGGCGAATCCGCCATTGGCAGAACTCCACGGTATAGGCGGTAAATCTCGCAATTCAATCGTTGTCCTTCGTTATTCTATTTCTCTATTTAAAGACAGGAAGCCGAGTAAAATACGAAATTCTCGCGTGCACTTTGTTCAGATAGTAATTCCTTTTGGTGTTCAGGCCGCACGGTACTGGACGTTTCCTGGAATGTCTTTCACTAACTCATACCGGAAAAGCACAAAGCTGACCGGCCTGGAGGGAACCGAGGAACACAGATATTATCTCAGTTGGCCTTGTCTCATTGCTGGGGGACAGGTTGGCGAGCGGATAGCATGGTCGCCTCCCCCCCCCCTCCCCGGGAGGCTTGGGGTCGATCCTAGCCTCATCCACCCCCTGACATTTTCGGGAAGAGAAGGTCAGTGGTGCCTCATGCTCATGTTGATTGTATCATGTCAAAGATCCCGCTTGGATTTCTCCAGGTAAATTTTCGGTCTCACCGTCTACTCATAATTATCCTCATCTTCATCTGGACGTGATGATGGACTATACGGCCGCCGTTAGTTGACGAAGGGCGGCCTGCACTGCACTCTGTTTCAAAATGGCCACTATCAGCACCAGTATGCCGTCATGCATTCGGTTGTGTTAGTAGCCGTGAGTAACGCCCGAGGGCGCCACTAACGTCGTGCAGGTTAGGCTTAGTTACCATGCTATATCTCTATATTTTATAAACTGGTAATGGTATTGCAAAAATCCAGAAAGGGTCCTGACGACCAGTTACTTTACCATTAAATTTTTTTTAACGTTTGTTCAAAACTGCTACTTCTTAAAGAAGCTAACCTCTTCGCTTGGTTGGGCCTAATGATTGTTGTAGAGGCAGATCGAAAGTGAAAGGAAAGAGTCGTCCACTTTAAGAGGAACTCCATTGGTTGATATTTATGTATACAAATACCGTTGGCTTGTTATCGGCAAATGTCAATGTATTAATCCACATAATAATTTTTTCAAAGCTTCTAGATTTGATTCGAACATCGCTGCCATTCCAACTCCACTATACTCGGCCACAGATCACAAATCATGGAGTTAAGCTATGGAAAGCACGTGAAATGACGTTCTGCTGGAAGAAAGACAGAGAGGGAGAGAGAGCATGTGTCGAGAATATGACAAGCAATTGCAAGCTTCTCTGTGATTGCGTTCTGCCCGGTGGAACGTCAAATCACGTCATTTCCGTAATTTGCCTACATGGGTTGTGATCTCTTGCCACTTACTGGAATTATAATGGCGGCAATGTTCCAATCAAACTACAATGCTTTGATAAACTCATCAAGTGAACATTCTATTCGGTACTTGTAGCTCTTTCGTGTACAGACACCAAAAGGGCTTTTTGTATGTAAATATTTTTCTTTAAACAAGCATCGGTCGTCAGTCTCTCCTTTGGAGTGTGGTCTTGGGCGGTCTTTAATCTTTGTTTCTAATCAAATAACGAAAGATACGTACTAGTCTCTTTAATCTTTGGTTCTAGTCAAAGAACGAAAGATAGGTACTAGTGTCTTTAATATTTCGTTCTAGTCAAAAAACGAAAGATAAGTGCTAGTGTTTTAATCTTTGGTTCTGGTTAGGTTGTTTTCGAACGAAGTCCATCGAAGGAGGATTTGTCAGTTAAGCAGACTGAGAGTAAATAACTCTCTGGCCAGGGAACAAAGCACAATCTGTTAGCATCGCAATGCATAATTTTTTTCTTTTCTTCAAATATGATATTTGACAGTGATGTTTGGTATTCGACAGAGTTGCATAATTTGGCCTGTCTGGGTTACAAGTCTTCTAAGCTAAAGGGTTGAAGTTGATTGTTGCAAATTTGTTATCGTTGTTAGTTCGGGTCTTTTATGCACTTGGGCTGATGTCGTTACCATCTGGGCGCACTGTGGTGATGAGTTACAAATTGAATGTGAAACGAGGGGTCCGACAAAGGCTTGACTAGTGAGCATGATTTACTGGCTCACTTTGATTTACAGATTTATCCTTGATTTACTGATTTATCTCTGATTTACAGTGATTTACGAGTGATTTACTGAATTATGTCGACTTCCTGATTTAATGTGATTTATGGATTTACGATTGTTTACAGATTTACGCCTGATTTAATGATTAATAGTTGTTTTACAGATTTACTTTTAATTTACTGATTTACAATTCATTTTCAAACCAAACGATCGTACCAAAACAAACGTGATCGCCATTTGCTTCCAGTTGATTCACTGCTTTACTATTCTTTACAGATGATTTCCTAATTTAAGATGATTTACTAATTTACGCAATTTACATAGTTATGTTAAGCAATTTACATATTTATGGAGATTTACTCTTAGTTAAGCCTCGATATACTGATTTATGAGTGATGCACTGATTTTCTTCTGATTTATTGATTTACATGGATTTACTGACTTACTGATTTAACAATGATTTACACCCGTAAATCACACAGTGGTCAAGATTTACACCCCTGTCGGACCCCTCGATGCGGAAACATTTTGCGGTGCAAAAAGCCGGTCAAAAGTTTCTTTTCTACTCTTTCTTATATACATTCAAACGAGATATGACCGATCTGTTCTCAGCACAGGAAACTGTAGGTCGTTTTTTTTTTTTTAATTTATTGCCTTTCAGGAAACTGAATTTCTGAGGTGAATTTTCGTTGTAACTGCTTGTTCACTCGAGACAGTTAATAGTGTTTGCAATGTAGAGTTAAAAGACATGAGGAAAGCATTCTCGTGAGGAGAGCGATCTTGAGGTAATAACCAGGGTCGGACTGGGCCATGCGCCCGTCTGCCAATGGCAGATGCGCCCTTGTGGATAGGAGCCCTGGCGTCCTACGATTTTTTTTTTATTAGTAACATATTTTTCGTATTAGTTTTTCTTTATTTTCCTTTTATTTATTAGTTGAGAAATAGGAAAAATACAACGGAAAGGACGTAACTAAAATGTTAATATTGTAATACACTTCACATCGCTCAAATCAAATACTGTAGAATATTCAGAACAGAGATGACATAATAATATTATAGCCGAAACTATCGTTTTTTTTTGGGGGGGGGGGGGTACTGTGCCGTATTTTGTATCATAAGGCAGTAAGGCATAGTGCTAAATGTTGAACGTTCCACGCTGTTACTGAAGCATCATTTAGCAAGATATACACTTTATAGTGGACAAAGTGTCGGGCACACTTCCCCTTCTTCCGGTCTACACAATCTCACCAACTAGGGCTCGCCCATTTGTAATGAAATTTGTAATGAATTTCTCCAGTAAAGTGTATTTATCGTGAAAAATAAGGTCGCCATAAAAGCGTCGATGGCAAAACATTTTAAAGCCTCAATTCCCCCCCTCTTTCCCTATAAAAGTTATCAGCTTGTGTAATTTCCACATTTTTAAAAGGACCGAACCCCCTCCCCCCTCCCCAGTCCCTCCGGGCCGGTACCCTTTCTGGATAGTCGGGCAGATGCAATAAACTAACCGAATCCGACCCTGAGTCATTACAGTGTTATATCAAGCGATAAGTCCTTAGATACGAAGCCCATTGTTTTCTAAGTAACATGGCTCTGTTTTATTTGTTTTGAATTTAACATATTCTTCATTCTGCCCCACCTTCTCCGCTTTACATTGCTGAACCAAGCAATAAGCCCACAT
>JAHWFP010166857.1:14352-34587 GCA_023313725.1 Lithobius niger
TCCCACCGGGCCGGTGCCCTTTTTGGACAGTCGGGCAGATGCAATAAACTAACCCAGTCCGACCCTGGTAATAACCAAACTTCTTTACGAAGTGACGCGATGAAATCTGGCAATGGAAGAAAAAAGCAACTCGAAGAGAGGAACCTTTCAAGGAAATTACAACCACCGGAATGTACAACAGAAAGCTGTTGTATGAAGTTTTTTTTTTCTGCTGATGACAATTTGACCGGTTTGCGTCGTAGTTGTGTTGACCCGTTGTTGTCGTCGGCTTTTCTTTTGTTCTGGTTGCTTTAATCCCTGAAAATGGCTCAGCATCTCCTGGTGAATCAAAGTTTGGGAGACTACGTCACTAAATGCCATGCGCGGTGATGCCATTCACGTTTCCCGGCGCCTTGCGTCTTGTGTTTCCATTTTGCAGTCCTTTATTCATTAATTTAGCTATTTTTTTTCATGAGATTACGTTCGTAAGTGTTTGAAGTTCGATCATGACTGCTTAAAGTCCTTGAATTTTGATAATAAACTGTTGAAAACGCCTGTATTTTCAAATACAGAAAGAAAGTTAATTAGTAACTCGCCGTATTCACAATTCCTGCTTTTGTGGAAACACACTACATTTTTTAATACAGGAAAAGCTACTTCAAAACACGTTCTTCGAAACCTTTCTTGGCCTTAAGACCTTCGCATCGAAGAATACATGTTGGAAGAACTTATCGTGATAGAATCCATCTCTGTCACAGTGAACGTCAACTCGCTGGGGAAATCCCAATTGTTCCAAGCCAAGGTGTGTTAAGAATGAATGGCAGAAGGAATTAAAACAGATAGCATTAAAGAAGACATGTCTCGAACTATGGAAACATTGGCACAAAGGGGATCTTTGGGCAGAATTTTTTTTGTGTGTGTGTAGTTAGCCCCTTGGATACCAGTACGAATGCTATGGAAACAAGTTTTTCGAAGTCCTTTAAGGTCATAGATGTGATTCGATATCGCGTCCTCTTGGTTTGTGGCTTGGAAACAAAGGCGATGTGCTATGCTTTGCTTGCTGTGCTCGGCTTATCAGGGAATCCTCCTACCCCCTCCAATGCTCTTGTTTTATCGCTGGAGTTAGTTATTTTCGTTGTCGTGTCAGGCGCTCGTAGTGATCGTAAAAGGGCCCTTAATGTGATCTCGGATTTTTTTTTTTTTTTTTTTTTTTGTAAGAATTGGAGTGACTACACCCCAACATTACTCACTACTGGCGCGTTGGAGGGCGGCAAACGTCTAAGTAAGTACTGATTAAAATCTGTAATTGTTACTGATAAAATTAGAGTCTAATCCTTGAGTTGGTGGTAACGGTGTAATTTCGTAGAGGATATTTATGCTCACCTAATAACACTGGCCGACTCTGTCAGGTAAAGTGAATTTAAACAGATCAAGAACACCGATGCAGAGACAAAATTTCCCATTTTCAGATGCAAAATACATTACCCTAAATAGAACACAATGAGAAGCAGTAGAATGGTGTCATTCGGCATTGCTAACGCGAATGTTTACATTATTAAAACAATACGAATTATACGAGTTTAACTAAGTTAATAATAATGATATTATAATAATGGTTCGTTGCAAATGCAACAGGTCAGGGAAGGGCACAAGCGTAGGGTTTGTGTCGCATACCTGGCAAAAATTTAGTGTAATGCCGTTGTACGGATTCAACCAGATCCACATCCTTGATGAGATATGGTGACCAAACTGGGCTGGCGTACTCCAAAAGAGGCCTAACAAAGACCTAACCAAGTGAGCCCACACTAAGTTTGACTGTGAAGCAATCGTGTTCTCTCTTTATCTAGGTTAGAGGCGCCACCGTGCAGCCAACACCAACGCAAAAGGCCATTTTGGCGAGTCCGGGAGTGCAAGCGTTCAGCTGGGGTGGATGACCTTGATGAAGGTTTATAAGATTGCTATTACTCCGAGCTCATATCCTTGCATTCAAAAGACTGGTCAAGTTGCGACATGAGGGTATGTGGCATTTTGAAGCTTGAGGTTTGCTAAACGATCGTGTAAGCTTGTCCTCACTTGTATATAGGTCACGTGACCGAGTTCCATATATTTGGCAACTCGCAGGAATAGAGTGCCCCTGATTTTCTGCGCCAAGTGCAATCGTATGGTCAGTTCTTCCGTTTTCCCGTGCCGATACTCCAAACTCCAACCCCGGCATAGTGTGACCTATGTCTGTGAGCATTAGAATAAATCGCGGTTCAATAGGACCCCCCAAAATATCCTTCGCCTATCCCTACCCCTCCCCCTCCCCCCCCCCTGCCACCAATCGATGAATAACAGGAGCATGGAGGGCATAACTGAATCGATTTTTACTTTCATATTACGTTTCGCTAAACAACAACAACATTCTGGCCTTGAAACGTACCGAAATTGTTGCCAACAGATGGCGTCATGCTATACTTGAAACTCGGAAACAGCTGCCAGACGCTTTTAAACATCTCTAGCCAATAAAGCTTTCTCATTCGACTCGGCGTATTATAGCTTCCTAATATCTATAAAGGCTTGAGCATAGATATTCGTTATCCGCCTAGTTTCCGATTCTACCACCAGTCGCGCTGCAATCACACCATAAAAAACAATGCTGTGGCAGTTGAATTGAACTGCGGAAGTTACTCGTGACAAGTGATGCGCGGATTTTAAATTTAAAACGATGCATTGACATAAATCATTAAAGTTTAACAACAGTGGCTTAATCTACGTACCTCTTTGTGCACCAGATATCAAAATAAAGGGTCAGGAAGCTAAATTTCGCTAATTTTAAACAGCTAAGATGAAGAACCACGGTATTGCGCTGCGGTATTTTCATTTCTCTTTAAACGTGCATTAAATCATCTTTCACGTAGCAATAAATGGTCCGAAGACCTCAAGGATAGTCAGCGATACCGTAAATAAATGTTCGTTTAGTGCTGCAACACCGGGACCTCCGACAATGAGAAGAATACCACGTTTTTACGCGCGCCGCTCACACTAATCAATGCTACGAGTGCAGTTTGTAGAGTGTGCTTTCAGCACGCCGAGCGGAAATTTTAGAAAGTTTTGGATAACGTGGCTCACAACATGCTGCGCCAAACCAATGTCAAGCCTTTAGATATTATAGGAACCGTGCAGTTCCAAACTACCCTAAATGTATTCAGCCCTATGTCAGAGGAAGCTCGAATCTTTAAAAACAAGATTTTATTCAGCAGGGAGGGAGGATAAGTGGCCTTGCACCAGTTTTTCCTTGATAGATCCACCCCTATTAAATTTATATGTTAAATAAAAGATTAGCACGCACGAAAGGATAAATTAAGCCAAGGTGACATTTGCATAGTGCTAAATCACAATTTTTTTTGTTGTAGTTTAACACCATTTAGCGGTGCTAAAGGGAAACACGAGCGTTTCGGGATTCTCTACAAATACAATGTTTACCGTTAAATAATATGGATTGGTTACCTTATAACTGAGCAAAATACGGCTTAGCCGTTTAGAAAAAAAAACATTAGAGCTCGTATCCCCATACTCACAGCCGTGAAGGTGCACGAATAAAAACGGATTAGAGTTCACTCGAACGCAACGAACTATAATTTGAACTCCAATACCAGGGAACAAGGACTGTTTTTGATCAATGGTTATGTCAGAAAGAAAGCCCAGTTTATGTTTGAAAAGTTTAATGTTTCGGTGTTTGGGCGTGCACGCGTAATTTGTGTATTATACAGACAGTTTTTAAATATTTTCTGTGTTTGTTGTTTCATATGAAATCTGTTTCGTGTGAGTGGGTATATGTGTATTTTAAATGCATTTATAATTTGTGAAACAATCAGACTCCTAGTTAAGGGATTTTTTTGCATGTGTTTGTGTTTGAAGGTCATTTAAAGCGTTTCGGGATTCTCTTCAAAAACAATGTTTACCGTTGAATAATATGGATTGGTTACCTTATGTCATAGGATGGTACGTACTGGTACTTACCTAAGGGATAAAAAGAGACAAAAATAATATTAGTTTTATACAGAAGCTTGTCAACACAACATTTTACAAAAGAGTGACACATGCGTAGAAGCACGTAATATTACCGTAAAATAATGTTCGTTTAGTGCTGCAACACCGGGAACGCTAATAATAAGAAGAATACGTTTGTGTGCGTACTGCTAACACTTACCAACGCTATGCGTAGTTTTGGAGGTGTGCTTTCAGCGCGTCTACTGGCAGTTTTGAAAGTTTTGAATGACGTGGCTCGCAAGCTGTGCCAATGCGAACGTCAAGCCTTTATCGACATTAGGAAGCTGTGGCGTGTTTCACTAGTAGATACATCTGTCGGTAAAAATTCCAGCACGGTGCTAGCTAAAAATGGCGCCTAACGAAGCGTGTTGTGGTGATTCAGTAATAAAATTATTGTCTCGAGAGTGCGTAACGTGTTCTCATCGAACCTTTTGTGTCCAGTGTTGTGGAGTTGACCCAAAAGTATGCAAGTTAAAGTCGATGTAACAGCCCGTAAACCAATGAATTCAAACGTTCGTTTCGTATCTACATTTCGAGTTATTCCATATGGTGTCTCTACGTAAAGCAATTCCCACTTTTAACTTCGCCTTTATGTATAGTACTTGATTTCAACAAGCGAAGGAATGCGCAAAGAAATTTCTTTTTACGTACCAAACTAGCCACGTGACTCCTTAATTATTGAATGCGAGTTGGTGCGTCCACGTGCACCAGGGAGTCTTCGGATCAAGGTTAACGGTGTCACTGTCACTCGATGGCGCCGTGATATAGGGGTTCAAAATCTGCGTTTCAAAACGGTCGGTATACGTATAGAAAAAAAGCGTCCCTGATGTCGTTAGGCCTAAGCTTTGCCACTTGGTCCCTGGTGCTCGTGGGCGCACCAACTTTGCACCCAATAATTGCAGAGGCACCTGGCTTGTTTGTTGTGTAAAAATAACTTTATTTGTGTGTTCCTTCGCCTGTCGAAAGTAAAGGCTAGACAGAACTAGATGGCGGCAAATGGCTATAGATGCTGCAGGGTGTCATTTGGTCGCAATCCCACTTTAAACCGGTGAATGCAAACGTTCTTTTCGTAGCTACATTATTTTGCCGAGTTATTCCGTTTGGTTTCTTTACGTAAAGCGTTTGCCACCTTTAAATTCGCCTTTGTCAAATCGATGATAATGCCAATTTGGACGCTAACGGAAGTACTCTGAAACTGATACCCACCGACAACAGAAACGCTGTATTGGCCAGCGAATTTCAAACATTCGTTTCATTTCAAGCGATGCTAAGTTAGTAGGGCGCGTTTATGCAACGAGGCCTTCTCGCTCGCCGAACGCTATTTGCTAGTCAACCGTTATTTATTTATGATTAGTTTCCCGTTTCTACTAAATGAATGCGGTAACAGATAACAATGTTGTCATTTCACGCTATTTCCAAAATGTGCTATTCTCGCTCAGATCAGACGACGGTAGAATAAAATAGCTGTTCGAAGCGAGGATGCAAAATCCAACATGGCGTCCTTTTCTGGGTTATCGAATCGAAGATAAAAAATCGAATGCTGGCATTCAGAAATCAGTCCGTCGTCTTGCACTGCAGTAAAAATTGTTTTCTTTTTGCCGTAAATCGACGATGTCATGTTGCATGCATCGTACGTCATGTCGCGAGGCACGAGAAGATATGCGTCCGCGTTGTTGCCATGGTTACTACGTGTAGATAACTCGAAAGCTGCATTCTCCAGTAAAAGCGAGAAGCAGCCAGCAGATTTGGTATTAAAGGGATATTCCTCCATGCGCCTTTTTACTCGATCCTCCACATCAAGTATGGACCCAAAGGTCTATTTCCTTACCGTTAGTCAATCCCATGGTCAAAATCCGTTTTAAAGTGTGGCGTCTAGGAGATTTTCTGTTGAATAATTGTTAACTTTATTTACTGCGTCCCGCAGTATATGATCCTTTGCGCGCTTACAATAATCATGACGTTTCCTCTATGTGTGTGCATGTAAGAATTAATTTTCTAACAATTACCATGAGATCAGAAACGACGGACTGGTTTCTGAATGTCGGCATTCGATGGTTTTTTCTTCGATTCGATGACCCCGAAATGGACGCCATGTTGCATTTTGAATTCTCGCTACGAGCAGCCATTTATTCTACCGTCGTCTGATAACTGACAGAAGCTGGTCTTTGTACGAAAATAGCAAATTTTGGCAATAGCTTGAAACTACAACAATGTTGTAGCAATGTTTAAAATTACTGTAGTACTTTGGTCTTATCCGTGGTGTTATTATAATACATTTAATTTGTTATCTATTACCGCATTCATTTAGTAGAAACGGGAAACTAATCGGAAATAAATAACGATTGTCCAGCAAATAGCGTTCGGCGAGCGAGAAACGTGTCCTTGCGTAAACGCACCCTTATTCCGTGCGATCTCTTTGTATAAAGGCTTTTCCAGCTTTAATTCCGTTTAAAAAAAAAGAAAGAAGGAAGTGCCCTGATAATAACATCAGTTTGGACGCAAACGGCAGCACCCCTGAGGCTGGCAAAACACTAAAAGAGACAAGTGGGAGTCGAATATTATTACTCGCCCGTCCCACGCGTTTTGAGTCAGCATTTCTGCGGGACGTTTGCCATTTCTTCTTGAAATTATAAGCTACACCTACGCCAAAACACCATTTCGAAATTTGTTATGAGCCATAATGTAGCAAGTCCAACCCGGATGGACCAATTAAAGTATTTCATGATGGCTCCTAAAGGAATAATAAAGCGCATTTTAATGCCATTTTAAATTGCCAGTTGAGAGTTTTGAATAATTTAAAGTGGGTCCCCCCCCCCCCTTGGGGTTTAAAGTGGGATTCCAATGCACGGGCGGGGAAGATGAGGGGTGCATGCTGCGGTTTGTTGGAATTTTCTGAATGAAACATAAGGACTGCCAGGACTGCCGGCCAGAGTAGCGTGAGAGACTACCATGCTCCTTCAGCGGCTATGGGAACTATTCTGGCCAATTCTGGCCATTTTTTTTGGCCCATACGATGATTGGAGGTTTACCGGATCAAATCCCCGGGTTGGCTTCTCCGTTTACCAGATATTTCTTCTTTCAATCAAAAAATTGAGCCGGTTCAGCAACACGAATATTAAATTGCTTCGGCTGACTTAAAGCTCAAAAGAATTAATTAAACTAATTAATTTTAAAAAATGTGAGCTTTTTAAAGGTTTCAGACAAAACCTGGAAAAACGTGGAAAGTGGAAAACAATTTTCTGACGTCAAAAAATTAGAAACTCTTACGGGAAAACAAGATTTTTTTTGTGTGTCAAGGTCTACATGGAAATAAAAAAAAAATCCCATACAGTCCAATCCTTGAATTTACACCAAGACATAAGGCTACGCAGTTGTTAATGTGCACGTAATGTGATTTTATACTTGTTCATTACAAGTTTCAGCCAATCAAAGTAGTGATATCAGAACAAAATTGGCTGCCACCAAGTTGCTACATTAGTTGCCAAGCTAATCCCACCGACTATTATTTCATACGTTAAATTGAAAAACTTGACCATTGCTATTGCCCCTTCTTTACACCTTTCCTGTATTCTACATGTTCGATTATGCATGTGACACAATATCAAGGACGGCTGAACAGTTTTAGGAGAATCTGCACTCTAGAACTTCTTCATAAACATACCGAGGAGAGACAAGGCCAGCTGAGATCGATGTGCGGCCTCGCAGCAGCAGTCTCAACTTGCATTGGAGAGCGAATTAGTTCCACAGATCGCAGCTAGGGAGCGCCACGTCATCCAGCGTGTAGGGAGAAAATAAATCATGTTATTTTCCAATGCCATTATTGACAATTGACTGCATTATACACGTGAGAGGGTGTTAAATGCTGCATGTAACAATGTTTCCATAAAACAAAATGGCAAAAAAAAAAAAAAAAAAAACCGCTGTATCAGTACACTGAGTGATAGATTTTGGGCCTTTGGTTTCGAAGGTCGGCGGTTCCAGCTCGAGCAGTCTACCATTTAAGTCCAAAAGGTAACTGAACTAGGTTTGCAGACTGCATTTATTAGAAAACAAAAACGAAATCTTTTTATGTTTAACGTTAGGTTTAACTGACAAAACAGCAAAGGAAATACAATAAAAATTTTCTGTAAGGTGTTATATACGGCAATGTTGCTGTACTGTTTAGTCCACGTGAAACCTTGATGCTGTATCCACATGTTCACACATTTTTAAATTTAGGGCAGGATAGGTCAGATTGGTGCCTTCTACTAGGCTAAACGACGTCGCTGAAAAATCGTTAAAACGAATCATCTTAGTGTGAATGGAAGCTTTAGATACCTACAGATTAAATTCGTGCGAGTCCTTGAAAACCTAGATATGCCGTTGAAAATAAAAATGAAATTACAGATCTAAAATCTTGAATCTAAAAATCTTGAAAAGTGGTGTGTGTATCACCAATAAGATGACCAATAAGATGAAAGGAGATGACTTGAAGAATGCTGAAAAACTGAGACGACTCAAAAGTAGCCTATATTGTAAAATGGATTCTTACAGTAATTTTGAAAGTTGAGCTACGGTTTTAATTTTCTTTACGTATCTATACACCACCACGTAAAACCCTGCAACCCCTATTTCACCCCCATTGTTCGCTCCATATTACTGAGATTTCGAAACATTCGGGCAGCAGCAGTTTACGTTTAAAGGCATGTTACCACCAAATGAAAGTCTGCAGCATCCTGGCGCCATAAAGTTCTGTCTAACGTTTGCGCTCAGCAAGCAAAGGAATGTACAAAGTAATACCTTTTTTAACACAACAATCAAACAAGCCCCTGGCCCTAAATTATTAAGTAAAAATTTGGTTCGTCCTCGTGCGTCGGGAAGCAAGCTGCGGAGGTAGACGATATCACTGCCATTAGATGGCGCCACGGTATTTTCTTTATATTCTACCGTGGCGCCATCCATGGCAGCAATTAGGGATCGGCCGATACGACTTTTACCGATACGATACGCTACCGATGAAAGGTAAACCGATCCGATACAACCGATACGATACCGATGCCGATATCGATAATAATAATAATAATAATACAAAATCGCGACTAAAAGTTTAAATTACATACAAAAAATGCAACTTCGGTTTCTGGTTTTGTGTGGGTTCCAACTGTTGAGATTATCCAAAAAGTTCTGTGCAGCAATAACAGCATTATTTTACTCTTATTCCTACATGGCTTCCGTATATATTCATCTTCTCAGTTAGATTTTAGTTGGTTGTTGAAAAACTTAGAGCATTGGAACTGTCACGTGCTACATTTCCATTACAAACTGAGCAAATGGCTTTGCTTTTCTCACTTGGGTATTGCTTTTGGCGCGCTTTGGTGTCAGTTTTTCAGGGAAGACAGTTGTGTTTCTTGGCATAACAAATATCCGTATCGGAAGCCTTATATTGGTCCGATACCGATACGGCAAAAATACCGATAAATACAGATTATACCGATACCGATATCAATATCGGACTATTCCCAGCAGTAATATCGTTAGCATTTAGAGCTTGCTCCCAGGTGCACGAAGACGCACCAAATTTTTACCAAATGATTAAGAAGGCACGCGGCTAGTTTGTCACGTTAAAAGATATTTCGTTGTGCATTCCTTTGCTTGCTGCCAGCAAGTGCTAGAGAGAACTTGATAGCGCTAGATGGCGCTCGATTCTGCGAACCTTCGTTTCGCGGAAACCCACCTTTAACGAACACCACACTGGGGAAATTATTCAGCGATTTGAATTCTTCTCCCATGGAGTTAAAACCCGGATGATTTTTGAACGGATCATGCGACTCAACCACACACAATAATAAAAATACTACAAAGGGGAAAAAAAAATTACATCTTCCTACCACAGGCGCTTCAGTCCGAATTGTATGCTAGACTAACTAAATAAATGTATGAATGAATTTCCTTTAAGAGTGGCTCGTATTCCTGCGGATGTGTACGACCTGTGTATAGTCGCACGCAATTGATTTTTAAAACCGCTGCTTGCTCAGTGACGATGGTGTTGGTCTGTCCGTGATTTTTATCAGGCTGGAGTTTATAGCTTCATACTTCCTTGTAATGAAGAGTATACTGACGTCAAAAAAAAAAGTCAAAATAAAATTATTAAAGATACATTCCGCCTGCCTTATAACAGCCACGCGCAGATCGCCATCCGCGTGTTTTATCATCATACCGTTTCGCGAGACTCGGCGTAGTAATATAAGGCCATCTAAGATAGTAGCTACTATCTCAGTTGGCCTTGAGCGCAGTAGACGAAACAGCGTGAACGGAAAAAAATTATGTCGTGGCTAGCCGGAAAGAGTTTCGTATTTTAACACCGCAATTTATAATTTTTTAGGCTAGTATCTTATAATTTTTTTCGGCGATCTATTGATACAAATGATTTTAATTTTTACCGCATTAGTCTTTTAGATTTTTGATCTCATGGTAATTATTAGCAAACGATTAAAAATAAGCACATGCAAACACACAGATGAAACGTCATGTTTATTGTACGCGCGCAAAGGATCATATAATAGCAGGATGCAGTTAAATTAGTTCCCACTATTCAACAGAAAATCTACTGGACGCCACACTTTAAAACGGATTTTTAGCAAGGGATTGACTAACGGTAAGTAAACGGGCCGTACTTGATGTGGAGGATCGAGAAAAAATGGTGTTGGGAGGAATGTACCTTTAAAATTTGATCGAAGAAATTGGGAAACAGCATAATGTATTTTTTTTGTGTGTGTGGTAGCTGCTTGGACGTGAAAGCTTGATACGAGAGCTAATGCTTGTTGTTTAAAGAAATCCGATGGGCGTTTCGTCACGTTAGTGTGATAAACTACCAAGCTCGGCATCGGCTATATGGCATCCAACTTTGGCTGCGTTGGAGAAATCGTTTGGTCTTGTCTCGTTCCGAGGTTTTCTAAGGCCGCTAAAAATTAATTAAGTGGTTCTCAGTAACTCACGCATGGGCTTTTTTCTTAGCGCATGCGAGGTGTTTTATGACACTGCCTAAAAAAAAAAATTCCGATCACGCATCAGCACTTTCGTGATCGCATCGAAACGAATGATCTAATGATCGTTCAGAGGCATGTCACAACTAAAAAAATTAGACCTAAAGAATGACTTTATCAAATATGCAACTGTTGCACGCTGAGCATTAAAACATGGATATCGTACTCCACAAAAAAATATAAGCTACTGATTTCATTTTATTTGGTACAAAAAAAAAACAGCCATCACGTATAAAACGTGAAAAAAAAAACACCGCCCGCTAGCGTCCATTTTTTTTTCAGCATCACTCCTGAGAACCACTTAATTAATATTTAGCGGCCTAATTGAAATTCCCAAAATTGCTCCTTCAAATACTGTATGCGTAAATTTTTTCCTTTTCTAATCGCGCACCATCTGGTAGAACCAAAAAGCAAACAAACAAAGAAAATGGCCGACGAAAGAGAAAATAGAACTTTAGACACACTAGTTGCATACGGGAGTAATTTCTTTTTTTTTTTTTTTTGCATTCACGTTTCTTCTTTAAAAGTGGATGGGTGTATCTTTTTGAAATTTGTGTAATTAACACATGTCACGTGACTCCCATCGGTCTGATTGCGACCATAATCACGTGACAACAAGGGCAGAACAATAAAACACAAGTTTTGGTGTGCCACGCGAACACGCGAAAGACAGATTATTTATTACAATTATTGTGTGTCCAAAGTTTTGCTGCTCTCCGACCTTTATAACTAAAATGACCTTCAGTCGGTCGATTCGATCGGTTTTTGAGGCGGAACAAACATGGTCAAAATTATCAATACGTTTTTACTTGGTGAAGTTTTCCATAACCACTGATCTGAATATTGGAACTGTGCAATGACTGGACCGGATCGTCCATACGGTTTGAGTGAATAATATTAAAGGCACACTCCGCCTGCCTTTTAACAGCCACCCGCCGATCGCCATCCGCGCATGTTGCCATCGCACCGTTTCGCGATACTCTGCATGGTAATACAAGGCCAACTAAGATAGTAGCTGCGTTTCTCAGCTACTATCTCAGTTGGTATTGGGCGAGTAGACGAAGTAGCATGAATGCAACAATTGGGTCGGCGCAAACCGGAGTGATTTTCGGATTTTAACATCTCACTTTATAATTTTTTAGGCTTGTATCTTATAATTTTTCTTCGGCGATCTATTGGCATAAATAATTTTAATTTTTACCGCATTAGTCTTTTAGATTTTTGATCTCATGGTAATTATTAGCAAACGATTGAAAATTAGTATATGCACACACACACACACACAGACACAGATGAAACGCCAAGATTATTGTAAGCGCGCAAAGAATCATATAATCGCAGGATGCTATTAAATTAGTTCCCAATATTCAACAGAAAATCTCCTAGACGCCACATTTTAAAACGGATTTTTAGCAAGGGATTGACTTACGGTAAGTATATAGAACTTTAGGGCCGTTCTTGATGAGGAGGATCGAGAAAAATGGCGATGGGAGGACCTGTACCTAACAGACGTTGAAATCTAAGGCCAAAGAAATTCGACATGGACAGCATTACTTTTAGTGATGTGCGTTGCGAAGCGGAGAGGTGGGACTCATTAGGTGTAGTTATTTCAGTTAAAGAACCATTAGGAAATCTCGACTGCACAAAGAACTAGTTATCGGGAAAGAACTTTTCAACCGTTATTTTTTTGCAAGGTGGCATGATCAGTTGGTTTCCAACTAGAAAAACTTAACATTCCCGACCGACAAGGGGCCGACAAGTGAGCCCATCCTCGATGGAACGGCACCAGTTGACTAAACCAAGCGCAATGGCTGTTTGCCGTGACGTCACCATGAGTTAGCCAATGACGAACGAGAACAACGGCTGTTTGGCCGTCTGATTGGACTAGCCCAGTCACGTGATATGCACGTAACAGCAAACAGCCATGGCGTGTGGGTATAACTGTTTTCACCATCAGATTCAGCGTTCAAAAATTAGTTAAAATTAATTTAAAAAAAAAAAACCGAATGTGTAGTAGCCCCGAAAGTGTACAGTAGACCGCGTTGCGAGTAGGTAAGTCGCTGACCCCGCTTGTTGAATAATGTACAGGAGGCTTTCTTTATAAAGAACAACCTAATGAAATGCGCCACAAAATCGTTCTTTATAAAGAGAGGTCTTAATACGGAATATTCCTTTACAGCGAACTGCTTGTGAAGTGATCTCAAAACTCCTTATCAGACTGCAAAAATCTGCCAAATAAAACCAGACAATTTTGTTTGTACTGCAAGGACAGTGTTTCACAAATTCTAGTTTTACATTGTTCACTAAAAAATTTGCTAGTTTTGGGATGTGGTTCGGGTCTGCGTTTTTAAAGTGTGCGCGGCCTATCTCGAGTTCGACGCAGAACGAACACAGATAATCGATTGTACGTTTTTTGGCAGCAGAGTGCCTTGTTGATATCCAAGATGGTTACAGAAACAATGGCCCCTCCAGGAAGATGTAGCCGCTCATAAAATAATTCCAGGACTCAAGATACGCCACGCACACAATAATTGTTTGATAAATATATTGTCTTCTTGATCGACACAATGTTTTGTAATTGGTTCCTTATCAGTTCGGTTTTTAGTATGTGAAAGTACCTTTACAACAACTGTGAAGAAAGTTGGTTTTTTTGGGAGCTTTTCCTGTTTGCAGAGGTTCTTTGTATATAAGAGGTGTTTTCAGCATATGAACAAAAGGTGGCGAAACACAATAATTAAAAGTTGTTGTCAGTAGGGAAAAGTTTCTTATTCGTAGATTCGTTATTTCGAAAGTCGACTGTATAGATGAATTGATGATGGGCTAAAGAATGTAAAGAGCGAATTATGATAAACCAGTGCATTGATTTCGTGATGTTATGTGGATCATCGAAGATGTGTGAAGCATAGCCCAACGCCAATAGAATGAGCGAAGGGAACGATAAGGCTAATGTGTATCATTAAAAACATACGATGTGCATGTGTGCGTGTTTTTACGTCTACTGCTCTGGAAATACGACATCTTTACAAAGATGCGAATAGCGGCAAATGAGAGATAATTAAAACACGCTTCATCAGAAAGGTTTATTTTATCGTAACTTGATTTTTAACTCACAACTTGTACGATAAACTGGTCTGAAAACGGTTTCATGATGTCAGAGTTTACGATCAAACATTTATTGTTCACGGTAAGTAATCAGAGAGAACTTTGGATGTAAAAAATAAATAAAAAACCGTAAAACAAAGACATATTTCGCATCATACATCATACACGACTAATCTAAAAGTATCAAATCTGGGGACCAAATTTTTTTTTTATTAAATTCTTTCAGCCTTAAGTCAACAGAAGCCATTTAATGCTTGTGTGGCGGCTGACCCGGCTCAATTTTGAACATCACCAGCCTTTTTTGAGAGAAAAAATATCTGGTAAAGGGAGGGGTAAAACCAGGGATTTGAACCGGGAAATCTCCGATCATCGTATAGGGACCGAAAGATTGTCCAGAATTGGCCAGAATAATGTCCTATAGCCGCTAAAAGGAGCATGGTAGCCTCTCACGCTACCCTGGCCGACAGTGACTTTGCCAAGGTCCCCTTTCCAGGGGTTCGACCAGATCCGCTAATCCTGGCTGATCTCTCTCTCACTATTCAGCGGCATGATGCCCGCTATAAACAATAAATAAATAAATAAACGATAAGTAAACGATAAATAAACGATAAACGATAAATAAACGTTACACGATAAATAAACCATATGAAGCATGGATCATAAAGTGATCGAAGCGAACGATATGGAAGGGTAAAAACAGTCTAGCTTCCGATTAGCATGCAACCCCAACGACATGAAAAAAGCCTCTTGGACTAAATTTCGTTTTCTTTCATTCTGTCTTAGGGGAGAAGTGTGAGAGGAGTGAGTGGGGGAGCGGGTTGACACTACTGTGTAACCAAGACGCCCTTAAAAAACATAAATACATACCCTCCCCCCCCTCCCTTCCTAGTCAGGCGAATGCCCTCTTAATGTTAATGCGTCTGAAATTGAATTATTCCCGCTTCATAAGTCATTCAGAAGTACTTTTCGGGACAATGCTCCCAATCAATTCGAGGTTGAGAGATGACTGTTAATGACGTTCTTGTTAAGATTATAAATAATTTTGAGCTTCTTGTTTTTTTAAAGGCCTTGCATTCTTTTCTCGACAAGGACAATCAAATCCACTGTCTCAAGATTGCGAAAATTATCTCCTCGAAGGATTCCCGACTCGTCTTCTTAAAGCGTTTGTGACCTTTTCAACTTTTGAGCGTCGGCTTCGTTATTTGCCTTCTTTTCAATTCGCAGTCGCATTGTCAGGCAGTTTATTAAGACATCACCAACTTTGATTTTTCAATAACTTTGGTCGTCGGTGACTAAGCGGCCAAATATGCTGAAGCTGAACCGTATCGATCGGTCAAAGAGGTTACTGAACTTGTTGAGACGGATTTATAGCATTAGATGCAGAAAGTGGGGATAGGGGTGAGTTTAACAAAGATCTTGAAACGCAATCACACAAGATTCCGTGTACAAGATAGTGTTGTGAAATTCGTTTTTGATGCAGTGGCGACGCTAAGGTTAACTATAGTTTTGGCGGGGGAGGGGGAGGTTAGGACGCCATTTTGACTTGGGTGGGCTACTGCGTACAGTTGACAGAAGTAGGCTTCAACAGTTGTGACAGTTTCCACTCCAACTACCCTTTCACTGGTAGTTGCTATGGTTTATACTACCTTGCATTTGTAAAGAAGAGATTAATCTACCCCAAAACAAAACTTGTTAAGGGTTCCCGCCAAGCTTTTCGGCCGTGTGAAGTCGTGATATCAAACGCCAAGCACTTTCGCCAAGCTAATCCCCACCGAGTAATAGTTCAAAGGTTAAATGAAATGTATGAAAATTGTTTACAGCGCAATTTTCAATTATTTCATTTAACGTTTGAAGTATTAGTCGGTGGGGTTAGCTTGTTGTGCATTCCGTACTCAAATCAATTGTTAAACATGCGCTTTGCCTTGCCAACATATTGTTAATTTTAAGTAATATAATATTTTCATTCCAAGCCTCCATTCGATCCCAAGCTCCCGTAAGTAATCTTTGGCTTATCAATTAGAAATTTGTTCTTTCCTCCCCAATTTCCCCAGTCCGCCACATTTAAGCCATCATGTCCCTGTTAGTCATTGTATTTTAGCCATCACATTATCATTAATTAAGAACTGTTTGGTTAAGTCGTGGCAGGCGAGGCTATGTGTAAAATCCAGCATTAATGAACCATCAAATATTGAACCCAGCCAAATCTCTTCTTGATTATTGAATTTCACACACTGAACCATCTCCCATACACTTTAGTTTAATCACATTAGGGTCGCCCACTCCCCCAGAACCTACAGCGGGAATCCTTAACAAGTTTTGTTTTGGGGTAGATATCAGTAATTTTTGGTCCAAATTGATGAAATCCATTTTGAAATGCCAATCTAGTTCTCCGGTCTATTTTTTTTTCTTTTTTTGGTTTCGTTAGATTTTGAGGACAGCAGTGACCTTTTTTCATTTGTTTGTGTGTGTGTGTGTGTGTGTGCAATACAAATACAATATATTTAATTAATAATTAATTAATTATCTTGTATTTGTATTGCACACACACACACACAAACATTAAACATTTCAAACACAAACTACGTTAGATTATAGAAAGGATTTAGATCTGGGCCAAGCAAGTTTTGTGGAAACAACTCCGTGGAAATTCAAAACATCCATGGAACTGAATTGACCCAGAGTTTTCTAACCTTCCTGCCTTAACATTCCTTAACTGCACCAACTCTAGTTTTAGTTAAGTAAACTATTTTTTCCCGCACTGGTGTCTTGCTTTGGAGGGGGGTGGGGGAGGCAAAGGTAAGAATGACGTGATAATGGAGTGGGTCAGGCAACTGATGACGATGGGGGAGGGTAAGGAAAATTACCAATTTTGTGATAATGTCATACTCGAACGCTTTTACGAGATAAAAAGCCAAAAAAATCCGGTTTTACGCTCCCTTTTTTTTGGCTGTAGTAAGTTTACGTGCGTCTTAGTCTTTGTCGAAAAGACCATTGAACTCATATTATTTAACAGTGGGGAAAAGCAGGAATTTTTCATTCGTCCTGTTGTTGTCGTGCTACGTACTCATGTCTTAAAAGATCCTACGTATTTCCTAGCAAAATTGTTCCTCTCCGTCCCGAAATAACCTTAGCAATTGAAAAAGACGTTAATTCGACCAGTTCCCTTTTCCCCTTTTACACGTTTCCTCGTGTTCATTGTTGTAAGCCAACTTTGTCGTTCATTGTACTATTATTGACACAAACATTCAACTCTGCCCCTAAAATGCGTAGTACTGAGATTGGATGATAACTTTAAGGCCATCTATAGACATTCTTGGACGCCCGTTTGTTCGCTCACTTTGAAGAATTGTAGTTCTTAACATTTTCCGAGTTTTCACTAGTGAAGTCCTCTAAAAGTTTAGCATTTTGATGCTTTACAGTCCACACAGTCCAAATTCTTCACGTCTTTTCTACATGAGGGAAAAAAAATTGTTGGTAATTGTTGGTAAAAACCTAACACAACTCATGAAAAATATTCCTCCACTCATTTACCAGATTAAATAATCGGCTAAAGCGTCTACCTAGTCACAATCAGTCTTCTGTACACTTCCGCCACTTTGTCAACGAAGAGGCGCACACCTCTATCACGCACTGTAGCAGTGATCGCTATTGTATAGAATCTAAAAGTATCAACCGCATCACTACTGTCAGTTAAAAATGTGTTGGCTCTTAGGCCTAATTTTAGATTTTAGGCCTAATATTTACCAACTGTTTTAATTTTCGTAAGTAGCCGGTAATGGAGAATTTGGTTCGAGAGTAGGCCTATTTATTCACGCAACACGGTGTCGAGACTTCACAATGCCGTGACATGTCGCAAGTTAAATGCGACGATCAAATGTTATTTTATCCGATTTTACGTCGGAAAAGCTTGTTAGCTATACGGAAGCAACGGTTTTTTAAATTTACCGTGTTTTGTAAAGTTCACTTGACTACTGTTGAAAATGGCGACGGATGGACGGACGAAGTCGTTGCTGTAGTTTACGCAGCTTTCCATGGACGGAAGAGGACGGATAATTCTTAAGATATCTCAAATATTTTACTGTCAATGCAGAATCTTAAATTTAAAAGCCACGCTAGATTTGCAAATATTTCAATACAAGCAGTAGTTCGTTCCATAACTTCGTTCCCCAGCTTTCCCCCCTTTATTTCGCTTACGGTGAAATTATGCTGAATTTTCATATTTTTCTGCAAATCTCAGCATATTCTCGGAAGGCGCAGTGATTGCAGTAAATGTATTTTTCATAAGTTTGCTCAATAAATAATGTATGATCTAATCCCCTCCGGCGGTTTCATCTCAGTATTGGTATTTCATGATATGGCTCAAAATTTTGAGCAACCAAACCGGGGTTCTTATGCCTACTGTTCAACCGTGGCTCTCTGCTGTTAAGCCTAACCGTTACAATTGAGAACAGCTTCCGTTGCATAGCAACTACGCCGTGAGCGGCTATCTTGGCTGAGATAAACAACAATGTCGTATTTAGTCAAGCCAATGCTGTGACAGCGGAGGTTTGCGGATCGGGTCAAACCCTTGGAAAGGGGATCCTGGCAAAGTCCCCGCCAGGACTGCCGGCTAGAGTAACGTGAAAGGCTACCATGTTCCTTCAGCATCTATGGGAATTATTCTGGCAAATTCTGGACAATCTTTCGACCCCCTAGAACCCGGATTGAATCCCCCGGGTTGGCAACTCCCTTTACCAGACATTTCTTCTTCTCTATACAGTCTGGTAATGTTCCCAATTGAGCCGGTTCAGCTACACAAGCATTAAATTGCTTCGGCTGACTTAAGACTCAAAAGAAATTAATTATAAAAAAAACAAAAAAACTTGCATGTTTTCAAGGGTTTTCAAGCCTTGAATTTTCGATTTTCAAATTTAAAGCTTTTTCAAGGACTTCAAGGCCGTGTACGAACGCTGAAAACACCTCGTCTACAATTAATTACTCCAGATTTACTCTAGATTAGAAAAAGTGTACGTTGGAACATGCAATCTAGAGTGATAAATTGTGGAGGAGGTGTTAATAATAATTCTCCCTTATTGACAAACAACCGTTACTTTTATTATTTAACTCGGCTTGTGTCGTTTTTTTTTTTTTGTGTGAAAATTAAAAAAAACCCAGACGAGTTGAGTAATAAAAGTAACGGTGTTTTGTCAAGTATAAGGAGGGTATTATTATTCAGGATTCGTACATTACCGACGAAACCATTTTCAAGGCTTTCCACGGCTGACTTACACCCATTTTCAAGGCTCTTTGCACAGACTGTCAAAATTACCTTTTAATTCCAGTATTTTACCAACTGTCGTTTTTAGCACTATTGCAGTAGGAAGCTTAACCGTCGCAAACAACGACCAACATCATGCCCCCCCCTCCACCCCCACCAAGGAGGAAGGAGGCATACAGCAGCTAACGACAAGTCGAACAGAACTTGCTCAGCTGCCCCTTCTGGCGAAAATTGCTTGCACTGCACTGCACCTCTACGTTTTCTGTCTCCAATCAATCAGAGTGAAACACACAGTTCTTAGAAGAAATTGCTGCAGCTGATACACTATTTCCATTCATTGATTTAATTTTATACGTACCTAAACCATGCGCAATGGCTGTTTGCCGTGACGTCACCATAAGTTAGCCAATGACGAATGAGAACAACGGCTGCTTGGCCGTCTGATTGGACTAGCCCAGTCACCTGATATGCACGTCACAGCAAACAGCCACGGCGCGTGGTATAAATTAATCTTAACCGTTACGGCATTTAGCCTAATTCCTAACACAGTGCATTCATAAACTTAAATTCAAAGCAGTTTTAAGGCTCAGGGTTTTCAAATAAGCCTTGAATTTTCGATTTTGAAATTTAAAGCTTTTTCAAGGACTTCAAGGCCGTGTACGCACCCTGATTTTATTAACACCTCGTCTACAATTAATTAGTCCAGATTTACTCTAGATTAAACAAACGTGTTCGTCGGAATCGGTATCCCAAGATCCGCACGTACGGTATACATCACACGTATACGGTGTGAGAAGCAGCGACTTGACAATGCGGCAGTCACCTCCAGCGGGAGAAAAAAAA
>JAHWFP010166858.1:0-11961 GCA_023313725.1 Lithobius niger
TTTTTTTTTCATTGCAGAAGGTTAATATTTGGGAGAGGAAAAAGGTCGTGGGTTCAATTCCCCACTCGGACAGTGTGACATTTAAGTCCAAAAGGCAACGTAAATAGGTTTGCATCCGTATTTCTTTCAGTTGAAATAAACTGGAGCTTATTAGTAATTTGTCGTACTGTAATCCGGCTTAGTAACTGCTACTGTAGGGATCAAGCCTTGCGGGGCAGTGATTAAGCCACATATATGCCCACGTTGGTCCACTGTTGACCCCGACTTTAGTTTAGCTGTCGACCTGCCAAAAAACCTCAATCAGGCTTTGCCCCCCAGATTTTCATTTAGTGTACAATGTTCAGAGGGGTTAAATTTACGAGTGAATTGGTTTGTGGCGTATGACACATTTGAAGAGCTAATCTACTATGAACTTAGTAGCCCTTTAATCAGTTTTGGTTTTGTTTTGGTTGGTATTTGGCCAGTCGACATTTTCTTGAATACACGGCGTATCGGTGAAGGTACAGTGTGTATTTGAAGGAGGGAAACCTGGGACTGTAAAAGCAGAGGCTCTGACGCAACAATTTGTCTTATGACTGTCTGTCGCCCCCCCTAAATTTATGGCTGTCACCCCTGGCGCCCCCCCCCCCCACCATCAGATCAAAATCAAACGTATAAACTAAAAAATACTGGTTACGTAAAATCATCTTATTTTCCAGATGAATTTAAAACTATTCCAAAAAAAATGGTGTAGAAAACAGTTAAGAACATTGGGTGTGAGAAAGAATTGCAAGAGTGTTAATTTTACTTTTATTCTTTTTTTTTTGGGGGGGGGGTGACCGCAAAAGTAGAGTTTTTCGGTTCGCCTCCCCGTATAAAATTGCTGCCTTACTGCCGCCTCCCCAGTAAAGTGAGTCTAGCGTCTTCCCTGGAGCGATCACAGCTACAGTTTATTCCAGAGTATGTTTGCAGTAAACTGACTGTATGACGTCTCTTTTATTTCCACTACGAGTGGAAAAAACACGTAATTATCCCACTCGCAGAACTCTAAAGTAACTGTGTAGAGTTCTACAAGTGTGATATCCACACGTTTTTTGCACTCGTGCAAGAAAACGTGGCGTCATTCAGTCAGGAGGAATCGACAGCTGCGTGTTGTGTTAAACACTTTCTTGGAAAGCAAATAGAAACAAATCTTGTACCAATTGCACCACTGAAAAGCCAAGGTTATATCCATCATAAACCTTAAAAACCGCGGACAAACACACACCACAAATTACGCCAACAAAATTTAGGGTGTGCAAACATCAACGTAAATGGCACAGTTTTGCTTAATAAGCTGCTGGTGCCTTGTGGTGTAACAGCCTTGTGGTGCATTAAATCCTTATACTAACGCAGACTTCCACATAAACCCTGTTTTAAAACCCATCTACAAGCACATAACAGCATGGATCTGAGCGAGACAAATGGGTTGGTTTAAGTTATTTCTTTTCTCCAATTTTATGCCGATTAGCCAGTCGACATTTTCTTGCATACATACGGGCGGATCGGCGGTAAGTCTATTTGAAGGCGGCAAAAGCTGGGACTGTAAAAGCAAGGAGCCTGAACCAACACTTTGTCGTTTCACAGCGGCTTGGTGAAAACGACTTTAGCTAATGCATTGCCCAAAGCCAAAGGTCGATACTTTGCTGTCTGCACCGACTACCCCTCTCATGCATTACCTACTTTTATTTATTTTACCGGGAGATTTAGAAAATGGCTTCAGGATTAACGGTGTGTACAAATGCTCTATCAACGCCCTGCGACCACCAAACGCCTGAGGGCCACTATTTTCTTGTTGGCTTCTGGTAAATTGCCTTAAAGCTTCTCTTACCACACTGCTGGTCACTGTTTAATCTGCTGGCCAGAGACGGACAGATAGAAAAGGGAGTTGGAAGACAGTGAACGAAGGAAGTATTGTGGACAATACAGTAATGGAAGGCAATAAGTCACTGAGACAGACAGCTTTTCCGCATGAATTATTATTCCAACCTTCGCAAAGAGGATTGCCGTCACCACATGAAAAGCAGAAATACCACAAACTAAAGACCGGTGGGGAGACTTATCGATTTCTCGAATTTAAAACGGACACGTAGGATCTCTTTAAGACAATTTGATGCGTTATGCTTCACACTGTGTAGCGATAAGCATGACAGGTGAACAACGGTTAGAGGGGGGAATTGAGGCTTAATGACGCGTCGACACCTAGGTTATTAGTGCCAACCTAAGTAACAGTGAACGGTTACTGTTCAGAGATAAAAAAAAATCTCCCTGAATGCAGTTGGAGAACCACAAGTACAACAAAATGCGAAGTAGATTTAATTTTCGGGAATTATTTTTTCCTTTGTTCGCAATAAAATTCGGTTAAAAAAACTATTAAAAACTCATGATTTTCTGTGGAGACCGACATCCATTCCTCCATATTGGATTGCACAAAGTGACCACTGATCATTATATATTATTAGCTGGTAATGCGGCTTAACAGCTAATAATCTATAAAGATCAGTGGTCACTTTGTGCAATCCAATATGGAGGACTGAATGTCGGTCTCTACATAAAATCATCGCTTTTTAACCGAATTTTATTGTGAACAAAGGAAAAAATAATTCCCGAAAATTAAATCTACTTCGCATTTTGTTGTAGGCTACTTGTGGTTCTCCAACTCTATTCAGGAGGGTTTTTTTTTTTATCACTTATCTTGCATACCACAAATTAACTGAAGTTTTATCTCGGTTACTGTTCATTAAAATAAAAACACATGGAGCACTACACATTACACGAAATTTAAAAACACCTAATATTTCGAAGATTAAAACTTGTCTTCACTATCAAACTTAAAAAAACACAGGGCGAACACTACAGAACTTTCAGCAGGGAGACGCCATAAGGTTTTTTCCAATACGCCGTGTCCCTGCTGAAGGTACTGTAGTGTTGTGTCCTGTGTTTTTTAATGTTTTCCTTTGATAATGAAGACAAGTTTAAACTTCGAAATATTAGGTTTTTTTTTTTAATTTCGTGTAATGCGTAGTGCTCCATGTGTAGTGCTCCATGCGTAGTGCTTATCTAAATCGCATTTTTTTTTAAACTTGTTTACTGTTCATTAGCAACTGCAAATGAGGAAAAATGGGAGAACGGTAAATTTGAATAACACATCCAGTGGTAGGCAGGAATCAAAAAAACTCTAATTATTAAGATTCATTAGGGCTATACTATAGTGAGTAATTAGTCTCATAATTAGTCCCACTACTGAATGAAATACTCTTGCAATATTATTCAGAAACGGGAAAAAATATGAAATCATTGCGTAGGATGAAAAGTTGTAAAAGTACATTTAGAAAGCACTCCGAATTACACATGGAATAAAAACAGTGCCTACAGTTTGAAGCTTGAAACGTTGGCTTCGTTATTCAAGATAAGGCCAAAAATTAAAACGGACAAGCAGCAAACGCCCAACGTTTCAAGATTCGAAATAAAGGTGCAGTTTGTATTTCAGTTTAAAATACGAAATTCTTTCTCGTTGGACGTTTTACAATTTATCGCACTTTATTTTCCAACAATAAAATCAAGTTCAGAAGTATCATGAACAAGTCCCAAATAAAGACAACTTTAAGTAGAAAACAACGTTAATGTTTTTAAACTGTGCTGTTGAAGAATTCGTTTAGTTATAGTTTCCCAATGATTTTCTAAAACATAAAAAAGTTACGCGAAGAGCCATCTTTCAGCTAAACAAATACATAACGCAATCCTTGCTTTGGCTTAGCTGTATGACTTAGCGGTACGACTTCAGCCTTTCATTTTGATATAAATAAATTCAGATCCAGACCTATTTACATTGCCTTTTTGACTTAAATGTCGGACCGCCTGAGCGGGTGTTGAAGCCTCGACCTTTGAGACCACAGGCCGAAGTCCTACCGCTCAGTCATACTGACACGGCCTAAAAGGTCTCAGAGATGTAGGGACCGTTGAGCCGCTCAGGCAGTTTACCATTTAAGTCCAAAAGGCAATGGACGTAGGTATGCATCTGTATTTACGTATCACTTATCAAGCCGGTTTGGCTTTCCGTCTTGTTCATCTTTTAGCTGACTTCATGCTTTTACGCAAAAGACAATCAAAAAATAAACACATAATTTTGCTGCTTTCAGATTTAATTAACTATGAATGGATAACGAGTAGAGGGGGGATATGACGCTTAACGGTGCGTCGACAGCAATGTCATTAACGCCAAACTCAGTCACAGTGCAGTGGTCCGGGTTGCCACTGCGTCACACATTGCAGAAATGGTAAGCAAACCCCAAATCTAGATCTTATCATAGATCTGTACCTCCTGCAAAAAAAAAAAAAAAACACCCGGATAGGCTTTTCAAGCAATTAACGAGTACAAAGAGTAATTCTTGCAATAGCTGCTCCATTGCAATGGCTACTTCATTTTTCACTCAAAGCTGGATTAAAGGAAGATTAAGTGAATAAGAACACCTTGTTTTTTTTTTAAATTTGGTTGAATTGTGTGAATTGTTGAATTGTGTTGAAAGCGGTTTGAACTACGGACAGTGGACACTGCGACAGGAACGCTGTGACATTGCGGTATAATTCACTCGCTATTATTATGATATTCACTCCACTTTTGGAAAGAATTGCTTTCGTAGTGTTTCTAATGAGGGACGTCAGTGGATGGCATGCATGCAACGAAGGGTCCTGGAAAAGCTAAATCATTGCGACTTGTAGTGCTTGTAGTCCGCTTGACCCCTTTTATCGTCGAGCGTCCGTCATCGTAAGGACGCTGGTCAGTGAATAGTACAATTTTGTTGTTAACCACACCAACGATTACAGACAGCACAGCACGGAATTCGAAAATTAAAACTGATAGGTCGTAGGTATCATGAAACACAGGTTTTTATTACAAAGGTCTTTTTTTTTAGGTATCCCTAAAACAACATGATCACTGACTGTAATCGAAGTTTTAAAAAAGTTTTAAAAATAAAAAGAGGCTACCATCCTCCTTCAGAGGCTATGGGAACTTGTTCTGGCTAATTCTTGAAAATCTTTCGACCCCTATGATGATCGGAGGTTTCCCGGATCGAATCCCCGGGTTGGCACCTCCCTTTATCAGATATTTCTTCTTCTCTAAAAGTCTGGTATTGTTCAAAATTGAGCCGGTTCAGCCATACAAGGATTAAGTTGCTTCGGCTGACTTAGGCTCAAAGAAATTAATTTTAAAAAAAATGTTTAAAAATAATTACCATTCGGTAAGGAGATACTAACGAAGTGTTTATTAATTTGGCATCGTAATTATATTTATTTATTTCAACCATTTCCCCCCATCTTATTCCAATTGTTCGAAATAGTTAACCACCCACCTATTTTGTCTGAATAAGTTCAAGAGCATGTAAACTCTTACCTATACATTTCTCAATTTTATCATGGTTTCGGTTTCCACACTAATTGCGTTTTTCCCGTATGATGTTGCTCTTACATATGCTTGTTGCTTGTAAGGCCCCTGCATACAAATTCTTTACGGCAAATACAAAGAAGGTGAAACGACGAAAAATAAATTGTTGAATTTTCGTACTTTTCAGCTGTTATAGTTACCTAGGGACGAATAGGGACCATTTTTGTATGAACTACTTAGGATATTTTACGTGCCACGGATCATCATGAATGTGAGTTGCATATCCGGAAAAAAGAAAAAAGTGAACGAAGGGTACGAAAGAATGGGCAAGTCAACACAATGGTTATTTGCGACCATCATTTGACCAATGTTGCCTAATTTAGACACACAGTAAAGAACAAATTCAGCTGGACAGGTACCTGCAATCGACTATTTTAAAAACTTTGGAGAAAGATTAAAGTGATGACAAGATGGTGGAAGAGGATGCAGGTGCGACTAATGAGCGACAGAGAATAAACGTAAGGCAAAATGAGGTTCTGACCGACGTTTATTTAACTAAAACAAATATAACCAAAAGAAAGAAGATGAGGCTAAAAAATCACAGAGAATAAATGTAAGGCAAAATCAGGTTCTGGCCGACGTTTATTTGACTAAAACAAATATAACCAAAAGAAAGAAGATGAGGCTAAAAAATCACAGAGAATAAATGTAAGGCAAAATCAGGTTCTGGCCGACGTTTATTTGACTAAAACAAAGATAACCGAAAGAAAGAAGCTGAAGCTAAAAAGTCACAGAGAATAAACGTAAGGCAAAATGAGGTTCTGGGTGACGTTCATTTAACTAAAACAAAGATAACCTAAATAAAGGAGATGAAGCCACAGAGAATACACGCAGGGGATAATTAGTTCTGGCCGACGTTTATTTAATTAAAACAAAGATAACCAAAAAAAAAATGAAAACTTCCTGTTTTATCACCCAGGAACAAACGGCGGATAATAAAAAAACGGAAAGTAACGCAAAGGCTGCAAGCAATGTTTGCTCAAACAATGGAATTTACCAGGAACGATTAACCCGTATGCATAATTTAGTACAACATTTGAAGTGTTCAAAATTCGATGTCCACCGTAACTGTACATTACGAGGGGTAAAACATGTGCACAAACCACCAGAAATAAAATTCGCCAAGGCCCCATAAACAAGATTCCTTTTTCTGATCTCCATTTTACGAATGTCTGCAGACGGTGGAAACAAAGTGGTAGAATCTGGGGAGCCGGTGCCGGTGGATTTCCGCCGGTTTGGAAGGGCCGCTTTAATGCGGATGAACACTCACGCCGCCAACATTCCGCTTGGCGAAGCACACAGCTTTAATATGAATCTAAATGCGGCGACAACTTAAATGTTGATTTGTTCGTCCCGTGTACCAAGGCAACCTTAAATCCCTTTTAACACTCCCCCTTTTCTTTCGTCCCAGCGTACATAGCGCAGCGTGTCATCGCAATAACAGTTGTTGTTCGTCCTCATTTATTCGAGAATGCAAACAGTCTATGTTAAGAGACGCCCAACTAAACATTTACCGTTTTCGTTTGAAACTGGCAGCTGTTAAAGCTGTATCACTGGATGACTGAGCTTCTGGTTGCCAGGAATTCTTAGCTATGTTAAAGCGGAATTGCAACCCTCGTTAACAACTGTCGTTAACACGTTCTTAACTCAGAACAGGCTGCGCATAAGTATGAACGAATCGTTGGAAATTATGCCAAAAAAAAGCATAATTGCACCCTTGTTACAACTGTCGTTAACATGTTGTTAACTCAGAATAGGCTAATGGCCGGCCATCAGCTATAGATTATGCAAAAATAAAGGAGGTGCAATAGGTGACAAGCGCAAAATCACACGCTAAACCTATATAACATTCGATAAGTCATGCAGGAAAGGAGACCAAGCCTGAAAGGGATAATTTGCACTAAAAAAACACCTTTACGGTTATCCCTTGTGAATGTCATTAGTGTCAAAAGCCACTTATGGTCCGTCACTTGCTAGTTGATTGTCACCATCTCGATCGTGCTCGCCGCCATTTCCAACTTCCACGAGACGTATCACATCCATTGGGCGATAAGTCTGTTCTCCCGTACGGGATTTGTGAATTTTTGCAGGAGGTAACAGATGTATGATAAGATCTAGATTTTGGGCTTGTTTAACATCTCTGTAGTGTGTGGCGCACTTGCAACCCAGACCAGTGCACTGTTACTGAGGTTGGCGCTAACAACCTCGTTGCCGACATGCCGTTAGGCTTGAATCTCCTCCCCCCCCCCCCTCCCCTCCTTTCCGTTTGTCACCTTAAGGCCGTTTTCAGACGAGACCACTCGTGGCAGCAAATCGTGGTGGATATTCAGATGCCTATATGCACAACTGTACATAATTGCGAGTCACATTGCAACCACCGTCGCACACAACCCGTCTTTGTCAGTCGAAAAAAGTGGCGTCTTAGTGAAAGCGTCTCCTTTTTGCCTTGCTATTATGTGGGAAACTAGTAGTACAGTTGTGAGAGCACTTTAGAAACACTACCCCAGGTGCAGTGATGGGCACTACCAACTGCAGTGCCTACCAACACGAGAAAGCAACTGTAGGCTTCCGATTGCCATGGTATAGTATAGGTTTTCAACTGTATTTATTTACCACTAATGTAGTGGTCTCAGCTAATCTGGAGACTAAGTAACCCGGGCCACTGCTCTGTGACTGAGGTTGGTGCTAGTTACCTAGCTGTCGACCTCCATTAAACCTCATTACCCCCCCCCTCCCCGTCACATGTCCCTCCCATGTAACCAACGAACTCGTTTTTGTTTACTAATCAGATAACTTGCAGTTAATATCTGCTCCCGTTGCACCGGCCACGCATTTACTTTTATATGTTGTAAAATCGATGGCAAACAAGAAAGCTCCCATCGTAACAGTCAGGTAATGCAACGTTGCCTCTCTTAGGTTATTGTAGGAGTGACTCTTTGTCTCCTTACACGGTTAATTATTAATTTTTTTGGTGTTTTACATCGGCTCTCAAATGCATGTTTTTTTTTTTCCTTTTTCTTTTCTTTTCTTTGCTTTTATTTTTTTTCCCTGTTCGAAAGCATGATGAGATTACCTTTCTACCTTACAGATAATTTGTAATATTCTCTCGCGAAAATCATTCTGTTTTTGAAATTTGGTTGTCACGGCTTGATAGATTGAAACTGGATGATCGCTTTAGCTTTGGATAAAATGAAAAAAAAAAAAAGAAAACGAAAAAAAATGAAATAAAAATAACAAAATAAAAAAGTTATATTCAGAGAAAAATCAATATGCGTTTTCTCCACCCATCCTAAGCACACTAGTCCATCTCGCATTCATGCTGACGAGCTCAGAATGCGGCTAGAATGGGAGAGAAAAAAGGCGGGGTGGAAGAAAAATAAGCCACCATCAATTTACGGGTGTTTAAGTAAATTACGTACAGGGTCAAAATAATGATAAATTACCCTGTCCTTTCCCAAACATGTTGTTTACCCATGGGACTAAAAATGCATTAACCGACTACGGGGGCAATTTCGGGGGGGGCCAGGTCACATTCTAATGCGTGTTAAAGCTAATACGAGTTCGGGAAAAAAAACCGTTCCCTTCTCCTTTTTTTTTAAATTAGCAATGCAAAACTTAAAAAAAAAACCCTCATCGCCGTTAGGGAAAAATCAATCGTTTAAAATAATTACGCGCGTAGACGATGATAGATTTAATGTATTTTGCGGATGATTTTTTTTTTCCCCTTCAGGAAGTGCATAACCGTGATTAAAGATAGTTGTTTCTTTTTTCTTACTCATCTACATCTTGATTATACGAAGGATTGTAAAACGAGTCCAATTAGCCGGGGGGGGGGGGTCACAAAAGGGGGCAAGACCGTGCCCCCCCCCCCCCCCCAAAAAAAAATAAATAAATAAAAGCCCGAAGTTAACAGTGAAATTTTGTACAAGTTTACAAATAAAGCATTAGAAACTTTTCATGCATTACAATTCTGGAAATTAGTTGGTTCAGGCGTATGGATATCCAGTTTCAACTGAATGTTTATTTTTTTCTGAAATGGTCACTTGTCATCCTGACTTTATTTGTTTAAACTTAACAAAAACAGTCTATTTACTTACCTAAATTTGGTCCACGAAACGAGAGCGAGCCGCAATGCAAGTTTGTGGCATGCCATACTCCCGGGGCCGATGTTCAACAAGGTCGTCCCTCTGGGTATGACTTATCTAGACAGACGTTAGTGTGTCGCGCTAAGTTAGGCAACAATCATCACAACAAACATCACTTCAATTGAATTGTCGAGGTTGTTAACCATTGTAGCGCGACGCCATAGCGTCAGTGTCTAATATCCTGAAGAACAGTTAGGCACATTGTAGGTACTTGGATAAAAATAATAATGTGGTACAAAAGCTTAAATTGTGTTGAAATCAAGAGCAATGACCCACCTGACAAAAACTGACTAATGTAGGAATGCCAGCTAAGCTGCTTTGAATGCTAAATCTGACCCTCAGTAACGTTGCAAATGTGTAACTAGCTACTAGCTAGCTAGCTAATTCTAGTCCGCTCATCCCCATCTTAATTTCCATGTGGTGATTATTCATCGATACCGAGATAACAGGAAGGCTAACTGCTATGAAATTGGACGAATGGCTGCAGTATACGAACTGCGTACCTATTATGGTTTGGAGCCTAGGAGTGTAACGGGGATGACGTGGGATGGCGCGTAAGTACGAAAATATTGTTATAACCCTTGTTAATATTAACTTGGCGAATGTTTTGGTGTGTCGACATCACTCCTTTGAAAGGCCGAAACATTGGGAACATGGTGACCTCTTTTACCAGTTTTGGTTTTTGATATGATTGAACTTATCGCAAAAAAATAACGTTCTATTAGGTTAGGTAAAAAAATTGGGCAACAATCATGACGTCATGTATTGTTAAGGTATTGCTGGATGATTGTTGCAAATGGTCACTTTCGTTAATTTCGGTCTTTAAGACCCAGGTCTTACTTTAAAAATACGCCTACACAACGTACGGATTAATTTCCTTTCAGAGGAGAACATGATCATCCCCAACCAACCAAGCACCCAACTAAGCATACACTGATTCTTTTTAATGAGGAAAGATGGCATATTTCCCGTTTTTCCCTGTTTTCCTCGTTAGTCTGATCAGTGATAACGTTTGTTGATGGACAGCCCTCACCCTACCATACTCCCGTTGTTCTTCATACGCTCTTCCTCTTCCCCCACTCCGCAAAAATCGTGCCGAAGCATAATGCTAGTCACTCTGACACAACCGTCTGATATGCTTTTCATTATATACAATTTTTATTTTTTTAATGTGGAGCTTTTAAATTTGAATTAAACCTAAGCCAAAATTATTACACATTGAGTATAGGTTTATTTATCACTAATCGAGCCCTTTTGGCTCTCCGTCCTATAATTACACGTTTATTGTCTTACCTCATCACTGTTCAAGATTCCGAAAGCATCCGTCATTGCACGACGACGAATAACCCAGTCAGCCAACAAAGCTTCTCTGCTTTACAGCTTGATTGTTACTCGATTCCGAAATGCCCCATCACCGTTCTCAACCCCGATTAGCCCCTTCATACAACTTCTCTTTTTCTTGGTACTACTGGGTAGCATTAAAGACTGGGCTTGTGAAAATATAAAATAAAGTAATCAAAGGGCCCCCGCGCACTGGGCAACCAGGTCGCTGCGGCCAACGAGAATGCTTACGGTATATTAGCACCGCGCACCGCGGCCAGTCAGTCGAAGCGGCCACTGGGGTCTCGGGTGGCGTGCAGGCGACCACAGGGCGACCATACTTGCTCCTTGTTCATTTTTCACCATGTAATCGAGAATTATCAGTGAAAAACGGACGTGGCCGTGCGGCACGTCGCCATGTTTTGGGGTCGCGACATCCACTGACCGCACGACTTGGTTGCCCAGTGTGCGGGGGCCCTAAGAAAGAAGGAAAATATTCTGCCTCAAATGCGACTCTAAACACGGAACTTAAAATTTTAATAGCCCGGGACCCTATTAGATGTGTTGCAGGTTGGAACCATGACCAAAGGCTTCTTACCATTTCCTGTTTCTTAAAAGTATGTAATAAAATCCTTTTACGAAACTGAACCAGCGACCTTCGTTATTTTGACTACGCGTAGGCATTATGTCCTTCACATGGAAATGGTTTATGTTACGTTAAACCATTATCTACCCCAAAACAAAACTTGTTAAGCATTCCCGCCAAGCTTTTCAGCCGTATGAAGTCGTGATATCAAACGCCAAGCTCTTTAGCCAAGCTAATACCACCGAGTTCGAAGGTTAAAATGAAATACATGAAAATTGTTTACTGCGCAATTTTTAATTGTTTCATTTAACGTTTGAAGTATTAGTTGGTGGGATTAGCTTGGCGAAAGAGCTTGGCGAAAGAGCTTGGCATTTGATACCACGACTTCACACAGCCGAAAAGCTTGGCTGGAATCCTTAACAAGTTTTGTTTTGGGGTAGATATCAGAT
>JAHWFP010166858.1:12061-24171 GCA_023313725.1 Lithobius niger
ATGGCGGCAGTCACCTTTTTTTCATATGATTAGCATTTCTTATTAGTACTGCAAATACACGGATTTATTGAATGTTCAGTTTGGCATTGTGGCAAAATAACAATGTTTAAAACAATGTAAAACAATCACTTTGGTCGTTTGGAGCTTCCTAACCCCCTTGAGTAATTAAAAAGATCCATATGAAAAGGGGTGGGGGAGATGAGGCTTAATGGCGCGTCGACAGCTTGGTCATTAGCGCCAACCTCAGTCACAGTGCAGTGGTCCGGGTTGCCATATGAAAAGGCCACTTCTGCACAGCAATAGCTTTAAAACAAGAAAAAGGTAAGCTGTGTCCTTAATAGTGAGTTTTATATTTTAAGTCTCCCGATTAAAAAGGTTTCAGCCTTTACTGTCGCGTAGTTATTTATCCTCGCCAAACATTTATCCTCGAAAACAGCCAAACTACCTTTGCTGTAAAGACACAACGTGTCTATGGTCGCCATGCTCCTATATACATTTTATCTGAATGTTATCGTTTTATCTTGGCGGGCGACACACTAGCGTGCGTCTTGATGCTTTTGCTTAATCGTTTCTGCTCTGCATGAGAAAAAAATTAAAGTTCAAAAATAAAACTTACAGAAAAAAAAGAAACAGAAAAAAATTGTAAAATTGTACGGACGGAGACTTACAAAAAATTATCTCTATTTAGTTCCGGATGAAAACGAATCGAAGAGGGTTAGGCGTTTCTTTTATTTACTTAGGCCTATATTTTTTTCTGGGAAAAGAAAACAATATTATAAAAAAAAATGGCTGATAAATAAAAGATGGTTGCTGATTTCATGAAAACCAATGAAGGAGGGAAAAAAATAAAACGAACGATAGAAAGACAAACCGAGAATGAAGTCAAGCACGATGGAAAGATAGTAAAAGCGATTGAAGTCAAGCAAAAAATCCCATATAACAACGCGAAAAACAAAAGGCAATTCCGAAACCAAAAATGACTCGACAAGAAGGTCGGCTTATTTGACAACAAATACCAAATGCAATACCAAATACAAACAATGATCATTTAGCGTCATAACATTGTGACTTGGACCGACACGATTAGTTGAATATTTTTTCTATAACAAACCGTATTATGTTCAGCGACCCCTCTCACCCTAGTAGTTTTATTGGATTTTTCCGACACGTAATGTGAAAATGCATCGAAGTTTTAGAGAATGGTGCACTGTATTGGTAACGGTGTAGGTTTAGGTATATGTAAACTGCTGTAAAGGCATCGATATTTCGAGATTGAATTAATATAATAATGGTTCTTACCACACAGATAAAAAATAAAGTCCAGAAAATAGGTCTACAAAATGTGAGGCAGTAAAATGTAGACCAAGACAGTGTAGGCTTATAAATGAGTTACGAAAATGATGATGTTCAGTCGATTACTCAGAAGTTAAGTAAAAACCTCCAGTATTTTTTTTACCCCCAACTTCAACAGTAACCGGGACCACATCTTTAAATTGCAGGCCTCTGTTTCAAGACTTAACAACTGCTGACAAAGCTTCTTCTTCTTTATATATGCATCACAACCATGAGTATAATTAGGAATATGTAGGGAACAAAGAGACATTACCAATTAAAAAAAAAAAAAAAAAAAACCAAAATGAAAATCGGACCAGATTTGCAGGACGTAGGCCTGTGATGTACGTAAAATGGCTACTTTCGATCCCTGAATGGCATTCCATTCAAACGCTCCGTCGTGCAGGGAAGCATCGCCTTCCATTCAGGGGGTCGAAAGTAGCCATTTTACGTACGTTCATAGGTCCTGCAAATCTGGTCCAATTTTAGTTGTTTTTTTGTTTTGTTTTTTGCATTGGTAATGTCTCTCCTCCCTACATATTCCTAATTTATACTCATGGTGTGTGATGCATATTTAAGAAGTTAGCCGTTGAGTGACCTTGATAACGTTTGGCAAGGTCATCCATATTTTGTCCAATCATACCCCCCCCCCCCCCCTCTTGACCTCATCACATCACCCGGGTATCATAACACATCGTTCAGCAGTACTTTAGCTATCAAGCTTGGTTACAACTAAACTGATGACCCTGTATACAAAGTATAGGCAAAGGCAAAGGATCCGCAAGTAGCTCAAATAAAATATAGTTTGGTAAATTCAATAAGTCAGCTAAATTGGTATTCTTCCCTTCACCTTGTAGCATTCTCTACGTTCAAGGGGTTAGCTATACAATGGTATGGTTTCAACTGGTCGCTTTAAGTCTTAAAATATGACCGAAAATATGAGACCGAAAGAAAATAATAATAATAAGAAAAAAAATGGTCAGTATAAACAAAATATGAACTTATTTTGTTAGGTAATCGGCGACACAACACAACACAGAGCAACGTCCACTTCTCAGTCGTTTCTCCACCCTTCCCACCACCCGAAAGAAAGAAGAAAAAAAGAAACACGACATGTACCGTATAGCTGAGATCTGAGCATAACCTACATACATACATATACCAGAAAGATTTTTCCATAACGCGTTTCTTCCATCTCGTCTTTTGAACCCACAACTGGCGTACAGGGTTTTGGGAGAGTGGGGGGAGCGCGGGGCGGGGGACACCCAGCAGCTGCACAAAAGGTATTCTCAAACAATCACACTCAAGCCGCTGATCTGGAAGAAATTTAGTCTGTGCAAGCGGCCAGCTGTGAAAGATGTAAAAGTGGGTAGAATGGGGCTTAAAGAGCAGACTATGGCGCAATTGCTGCAGAAGCATCGCATCGGGGCGATGGCTTGGGGGGGGGGGGAGGGGGGAAGTAGTGGGTGGTCGAAGCACTTCTTACAGAATGTTATCGGGAGCGGGAAGAGGGTTTGCTCCGCTGAACAACTCCCACTTCCAAATTCTTTCGGCTGCTTCAGGCTTTTAAGCTTTTCGTGCTGTCGCTGCTTCAAGTTTTGCAAAACAGACTGCTTCTCGCCATTAAAGATTGTTCTTAACCCCCTATCCTTGTCCCTCCCTCCCCCCATCCCCCCTAACACCGATCTCATGTTGTAAATTCCTAAGTTCGTACGTGGAGTGGCGAAATACATGCATGGTTCGCTTGCCATGCTTTTAAACATCGCGTGTCCACTGGTAATAATTTATTTAGGCAAATACTAAAAATTTATGGTCTCGCTTAGCCACTTCTAAGGAAAAGTGCGTACCACTTAGTAGCCATAAATATTATGTTCTTAGAGGTTTATAATTCACAAATCACGATGCATTTAGCCTTTTTTTTATATTTAAAAAAATAGACAAGATAAAATCACTCTTCCGAAATTGGATGAAAGTGACAGATTATGCGTCTTGGCAAAAGGGTTCGGTCGAAACGAAATAATGTTTATTCAAGCGAAACTGCGTAATTAATTGGTAATGAAAAAAATTTCTTAGTCTGTGAAAGCAGTCAGCTGTGAAAGATAAAAAAAAAATAAATAAAAAAAACATGAAGAGGTAATTGCTTTGTATTTGTGGAATAAGCTTTCAAAACCTCAATCAAATTTAAGGACACTAATTTCCTTCCCGTATGTGCAGTAAATGCCCGAAAACCTCAATTCAGTTTTAATCAAGGGACTCGACCCAAGGTCACGCTCCCTGTAATACAGACCATTATAAATCCCAAATGACAGCATCTAAAAGGGTTTAACGTGTGTTAACCACTCCACAGCTGCAGCATCAGAGTACAATACAACAATATCTCACACCTAACACTTCTTTACTTAACCACCAAAGAGAACCAATGCAATGTACAATGTGCACTGATGCCTAGAACTGTATGTACAATTGTACATCACCTCGGGCCATTCTTGAACAATGCAGAAGGGCGTCCGGGGGTCATTGTGTAGGTGTGGCCTCAGTTTGAATCGCATTATCCGGCTGAATATCCCACTACCGATAAGAATTGAACTGCGAATTCCTTGGCTCTGTGATTGCCCGTGCAATAATTTACAAACAATAAAACAATTTTATCATTGTAGGGTAAAGCGGTAAAAATTTATCATTTAGGGCCTTAGGGCTTCGGGCAGATGACCAGGAGTCGTTAACGCTCGTTAAAACGCTTTGAAACCCTTTAATTTATCATTTCCCTTGTTTGCCGAAGGACAACTTTGCATCGTATTGCATCCTACGAAAATTGTTCTTTTCCTTCTCGAGATACCCTTGAAAAGGACGTTAATTACATAATAAAAGATGCTCTTGCATCCTATAAAAATTGCTCTTTGCCGTCTCGAAATACCCTTAGCAGTTGAAAAGGACGGTAATTGCGTAATAAAATATCTTTTTGCATCCTACCAAAGTTGCTTTTTTCCATCCCAAGATGGTCCCTTTGGCAGTTGAAAACGATGTTAATTCCACTATTTCTCTGTTCTTTTCATGCCTTTGGCGGTTTTTAATTTTAATTTCATTAACAAGGTTGATTCGAAATTGTAAAGTGAAGCATTTCAGCAAACGGTTACAGTCAAAACCTTTTAGTGAAACATTTGATTACACACACGCATCTTCGTAGCACACAGAGAGGCAGGGCATCGCAGCTCAGGCATTACAGCTCAGGCGGCAGCGCAGTGTTAATTCTAATATGTTAATATTTATGCGTCCGTTGCAGCCGAATACAGCTTGGTGCTTTATCTGTTCTCCAATTAGGCTCATAAACTAGAAGTGACAGGTAGTGGCTGTTTTGAATAACACTTGGTCGCCCCAATTCCCGATCTCCCTTCTATTATAAACAATGGAGTACAGCGGCGTGTAAAATTATTGAAAATCCCCTTTTGACGAATTCACCCGATGACAGATGATAATCGAGAAAGTGCTAGCTTGAATGGAGTTCGCGAACCGCGTGACTTTTAATTAAAACGGTGTTTGTGATGTCGGACGGGGGAGTTTAATTGGTTAATGGCCATATTGTGGACAATGCCCCTCTTCCTTTTTTTTTTTTATAATTTATTGAAAAATCATCAAAACGGAATATGATTATGATTGGGCGTTACAAACGTTGATGTCTTCCCAATTATCCGCGTAATAGTTCGGCTTCCGGATTCAATTAATCAAATTAATCTAAAACGGTAATAATGCAGAGGAGAGACGTTTAATAATAGTTATAATGATAAAGCCCAGCCGGCTCTTACTTGCTGTCCGGCTCACTATTAATTTTCAAGCACCGTCTACTTTGTTATTAACTAATTTCTAATTTCCTTCAACTTAGAAAGCGTAGAAAGTTTGCTTTGATGCTAGTTTTTTTTGGGGGCGTTAAAGGGGGAAGTATAGAGCAGCGTCATGTGACGTCATTTTGGCTACAAGATACAATTTGGTGGGCATAGCTGCAAGGTGCACTAGATTAAAATGTAAGGGAAAAAACGGCACTTCTAGTCAAGATAGCGCTTTGAGAGCGGATTTCTTAGGCTTAAAAGTACGTTGTTTTCTCCAACAACAAAAATCATGCGTTATAGGCGTAAGAAATTCAGTCTAATAGCATAGGCTTCAGTAAGACGACCTTCCTTTTTCCCACCAGTGCACCAGTGCTAACCCAGTTACTGGCTCCACCATAGACTTATACACAGTAATACTACGTCGTGTCACTGCCCTATAGTAGTCATACTGAAGTAAATAATATAATCAAGGAATGCTGGAAAAATTGAACTAAAGAACAAAATAACGGAATACCGTACTTCAAGGTCATCAATGTCGATGATTGGAATGCTAGCAAATAGAAACTCGAACGCTGTTCCATAAGGTGGAGTGTAAAAACCTTTTTTTTTTTTTTAAATTCCTCATTGACAAGGTGTGGAGAAGTTGCTCTTGGGCGTTGCTATCACACACAAAAAAAATTCAGCACTCTGGGGTCATGTATTAATAAGTGCCCCAAGGGCCGTCAAGTTTTAACATTGTACGGCATTGGGGGAAATGGGAAAAAAAGGCAAAAATAATGATCTGACTGTTTTAAAATCTAATTTTAAAGATTATCTCATTCTATTCTCTCAGAAACTACGTTATAGCATGCAGTAATTACGAAGAATTGTATTTTTCTTAAAAACCGTGGAAATAATACTTAGCATCGAAAATTGTTCAAATTGGCCTTTTAGGCCATTTTGGCTCTTAACTATGGTGCTGATCAAATTTTTTGGGGCAATTACGGCTACCGCTCTTATCAAAGTGTTTGAAATGAGCTAATGTTAAAATTAAATTTAAAACAGTCAAATCATCATTTTTGCCTTTTCCGCCGTTCCGTCCATTGCCGTACAGTATTCAACTTGAAGGCGCTTGGGCCGCCTCAAGACATGACCCCTTCCCTCCGCCCCAGTGATACAATTTTTCATGTTTGATATTGATGCTTAAGTGCAGCTTTTCCACACCCTGCCAATGAAGAATTCCAAAAAAAGGAACCTACACTCCCCACCCTAATGTTCGACCTGTAGTTTGGAAGGGTATTCAGTGTTTTCGTTATGCTTTTGGCACTAAGGTCTAGGTCTTGCATGAATCTTTGGCTTTCAGGACAAGCATTTTATCACCGTCAGTGGCAATTTGAGTGCCCTGGAGTTGTGAAAACACCTTGACACAGCGAATTCAAACTCTGCTTTTTGCAGCCAGCCTGGCCAGCAGAGGACAATGTTTGATTTTCTGTTGGATCCCAGGCCATGTTGGGATTGCTGGGAATGAGGACGCTGATGTAGCTGCGTAAGGGGGCCTTTTCTGGTTCTCTCGAAAGGGATATGAGCCTTGTGCCATCGGACGCCCTTCCAAGTTTTTGTTTGAGGTTGCATGGTGCTTGGCAAGCATCGTGGGAGAAAGAAGACGGCAATAAGTTACGGGCTATAAAAGACACCACTCAGATTTTGCACTCATCTTGTTGCTGCAGCCGCGGAGAATGGGTGGTGTTGGGCCAATTAAGTATTGTTCACACCAACCTAACACACTGTTTCCTTTCGAGGGGGGAATTCTCTCCTGATTGTCATTATTGTCATCGGTCATCTACTTTCGGAATGTCACCATCTTGATGGTGATCGTCACCGTTTACATCTGATGAGACTTAGCACGTCAATTGGGCGGTGAGTCTGTCGTCCTATCCCGGTATTTTTTAAACTTTTGTAAGAGGTATGCAGATGCATGCTAAGATCGAGATTTGGGTTTTGTTGAACATCTCCGGAATGTGTGGCACAGTGGCAACCGGGCCACTGCACTATGACTGAGGGTGGGGCTAATGACCTAGCTGTTGATGCGCCATTAAGCCTCAATCCCCCTTCCCCCACCACTTCCCCCGTAAATCGCCATCGAAACTGTAAATATAATTTACTTTGGAGAATTTTTTTTTTAAATTCTCACACGGAATGCCACTTGTGCTTTTATGAACTCTATAATTTGCGTATTTTAGCACTCACCTCCTTTCCAGCTAATTTCTGTCGACCTTCGGTCTCAAGGAATTAAATCTGAATAGGACTTTCGTTCTTAAGACACGCAAATTACTGATTTCATAGAAGCACTCGGGGTTTTCCAGCCGAAACGTTTGATCTTATTGGTGAATGGAAATGGGGCCCATGAAAATCTCTACCAGTAAGCATTGGCCCGGATAGTGTAAGAGACTGTCAGATTCCTTCTGTAGCTATGGGACCTATTCTGGCCTATTCTGTGGCTAAAAGGCTGTAATCTTCAGCATTGGCGTCACGTGTTTTCACTAATTTACACTAACTTAGTTGCAAGTTGTACTCGGAATAGAGAAAGAAATACACACGAGATACATGCCTTTCAATGGGTGTAGGACGTTCCCTATTTAAGGTACACAATAGTAATTAGCATTGCTGGAAAGAATACATCACTACCTTAAAGAAGAGCCGCAGTATGTCCATTTGTAGGGTAATTAGATAGCTGATAAGAGTATATAATAACACATCAGAATTAAAGTTAATAAAGTTAAAACTTACGCATACTCACACCTAACCACATTTCATCGCTTAAACGCCACAAGGAAAACTGAATGAAAAAAAAACATGCCCCAAGCTTGACTGTAGTAGGCCGGTAGCCAGACCACCGCCACACATCACTGGCAGTGGACAAAATTCAAGGTGATGGCAATTTAAAAATTGGATGTGTAGAAACAACAGGAGATCGACATTTTTCCTTGGAACCTACAAAGTGAGAAAGGCTAAGGTAGAACTGGTCTTTTCACGGTACAAGCATGGCAAAAAGAAAAAAAAATAATGGTTCTCGTGTACCCAAAGTTGATAAATCGGCGAGAAGGTGAGGCTTTTTTTTTCAATTTTTGCGCATTTTGTGGCAGATGCACAGATAAAAAAAATACTCTCACATTGCAATTAATTTTATGGCGTTTACTCATCACAAACAAAAAATTGGGTAGTTTTGATGGAGTTATGGCTGGTTATTTCAACAAGGCGTTAAAGAGGCAGTTTTTCTTGAAAATTTTTATTCAAAGAAACCCCTCCCCCCCCAACACCTATCTCAAAAAAATATATATACCGTTCTTTTAGGGGAGGGGTGACAGAGTACTATTTTTTTTAACTTTGTCTGTTTTTTTATTTTTTTATTCCACAAAGTGAATTTTTGTGTGTTTGAGAATTCCCTCCCCCCCTCTCTTCTTCGCCTTTATTTTTTTTTAGTTTTTTTCAATTATGCGTACTATTATTTTTCGATTTAGTAACATTACAGGGTATTCGCAGCAGAGAGCATTACTGGTTATCCTCTGCCGTAAATCTACGAAATATAATAAAAAAATTCTAAAGCATCAAAAGACACAAAATGCCAAACTTCACAAGAAAATTATGTTCCTAAAGTTCCATAACAATATTCTAAGAACAAAGAAAACCTGCTACAATCGTTCATACACACTTTCTGTCCGAATAGAGTAGAACTATAAGCTAACCACCGGGTAGTAAGGGTCTAATGCTTACCAGCCTCTTACAAAATTTTACACCTAGACCCTTACTGTCAAACCTTGTCCGTGTTCCTTCTAGGTTTTGACTTTTAGACCCATACTCTAAACATTTAACGTTCCGTTTTTGTTTATTAATATGTTTTGGCCTGAGGGTGTGCTTGGTAAGGTTAAATCAAGGCTGCTTGGCCCGTTTGACTGCAATTAGTTAACTACACTGCGAAATTAAAAAAAAAACAAAGGGAAAAAAATGGACTGTATCGTTGTTAATTTATCAATTCCCAATGGTTACTTCGTTGTGGTTAGGGCTTCCGGGTTTTAACTTTCGCTGGCTGACGAAAGTGATCCTATTAATCCAACACGCGCGCTGCTACGTTTGCTGCTACACACCCTACCCCACCCCATCCCCACCTACCCCCCTACCACACCCTTCCTCTATCGTGCGGGTCAGTTAAGGTTAATTAGGCAAAGTTAGGAGCACCGGGCTGGCCAAACAGCGTCGATAATTTTCACGGAAGTTGCCTGGATGGCTGACTGGTCGGGTGATTGCAGAATGGAATACGTGCAGGCTCATGTGTTGTGAAAACAAAACCCAACATGAGACCTGCATTGCATTTTGCAGGTACAGTAACAACCGTTGCATATTGCAGATGCCCTTTGGTTAAGAGTCATTACCAATACGTGAAAAACAACTTTGAATTTTTGAAGGTGTTTATGGAGTTAGTCCCCATTAGCCGCCACGAATTTAACGGAGCAAATTGCCTCTAGAATCGCTCTTAACACAAATCATTCATCAATGGTAAACAAACAATCTGCAGCCAGGGGTTAAAACGATGCTTGTATACGTCGTTCGGCTTGAGTTCTAGGAATATTCTTCGAAATTTCTTTTGAATAGTTTTACGCTGTCCCAAATTAGTTAGTTAAAGCAGTCAAAAACATTTTTGGGCACCATTTTGTGCCATGCTCTGGATTTTTATAAGACTTGATGAGACCTTTCTTGACGAAAATGGCGCGTCGACAGCAAGGTCATTAGTGCCAACCTCGGTCACTCTCGACTTACTCACTGTTTCCTTTTGCGGGAGGTTGACCCTCCTGAATGTTATTGGTGTCGGCGGCCACTTACGGTCCGGCACTTCCTTGTTGATTGTTGCGATCTTGATGGTTTTCGTCGTCGTTTCCATCTTCCGCATGACATTGTGCGTCAATTGGGCGATAAGTCTGTCCTCCTGTCCGGTGTTTTTCAAATTTTGCAGGAGGTACAGATGTATGACAAGATTTAGATTAGGGGTTTGAATAATATCTCTGTAATGTGTGGTGCAGTGGCAACCCGGACCATTGCACTGTGACTGAGGTTGGCGCTAATGACCAAGCTGTCGACGCGCCATTAAGCCTCATCTCCCCCCCCCCTCGGTCACTGTGCAGCGGTCCGGGCTGCAACTGCGTCACACATTACAGAAATGATGATAATGTGTTCAGAGTGATGAACGGAATGAAAGTTACAAGCTGAAAACATTTATTTTTGACGCCATTTTGGGCGTCCACTTGGATTTTCACACAACTTGATACGAGCTTTGTTAATGAAAAGGTTCTGACTATTATTTGCAACTAGTTTGTTCCACTCTGACAAACGGTTTGGATATTTAAGGCAAAAATATTTAATCTTGACGCTAATTTGGGCCGCCATTTTAGATTTTTAAGTGCATAGACCTGATTTCGGTAATTAAAAGCGTCATTTTAGGCTACCATTTTGAATTTTATAAATTGGGAAAAACCGTGCATATGGGGGGGGGGGGATGAGGCTTAATGGCGCGTCGACAGCTTGGTCATTAGCGCCAACCTCAGTCACAGCGCAGTGGTCCGGGTTACCACTGCACCACACATTACAGAGATATTATTCAAACCCCTAATCTAAATCTTGTCATACATCTGTACCTCCTGCAAAAATTGAAAAACACCGGACAGGAGGACAGACTTATCGCCCAATTGACGCACAATGTCATGCGGAAGATGGAAACGACGACGAAAACCATCAAGATGGCAACAATCAACAAGGAAGTGCCGGACCGTAAGTGGCCGCCGACACCAATAACATTCAACCCCCCCGCAAAAGGAAACAGTGAGTAAGTCGAGTGTGACCAATGCGCAAACGGGCCAACACCACCTCCTCACGGCGACTGCATATGTGCATATGTCAGTAAGCCTAAGGTCAAAGAACGATCGCATATTTCCACCAAAGTTTGTTCGAATCAATCCACGCTATCCAAAGTTATTGAATAAAACAAGCAAAAATTACCTTTTTGCCTCCCTTTGTGCTCCCCCCCCCCCTACTTCCCCGAAGAAGTTTTTCACCACAAACCAAGTACTATAAATCGCCTATTAAACGCCCATGTGATGTTAATATTAATTTGATAAAAAAATTTAAAAAAGGTGGTGAGCCGTAAATCAATTCCGCATTTATGTGATCATTCACGTACATGATCTGGATTCAGTCTGGTATTAAATCAATGCCTTTATTCTCATTTGTTCAGAAATTTAAGTTTTTTTTATAGTTTACTAGTTTATTTAGTTTGCTTTATGTGTGAAGATTTTAGATCGTTTTTGTGCAGAAAAACCACGATTTAAGGGCGTAAAATATTGATTCCCTTGAATTTATGAAACCTATTTCAATTTCTAGCAGAATAATTACAATCTAAAATGCTCTTAATGTCATAAAACGTGAAATAACCTAGTTACAAGTAACCCTCCCGTCTTCCCCGGGTGGGTGGGGAGGGGGTGCTGCAATTAAGTTTTTTACGATCTCTGACCTTAAGCATTTTAGATTGTAATTATTGAACAAATATAATCATTGAAAAACACGGGGCTACAGCGACTATCTAGTCGCATTGGTCTTCTGTACAGTTCCTCCACTTCCAATGTTGAGGCGCACACCTCTATCATGCTCTACAACAGCTATCTCTATTATATAATCTAAAAACAGCAACCATCAGCATTGCCCGTTACAAATGTGTTAGCTTTTAAGCTTATTTTACGATTTAGGCATACTTGTCAGCGTTTAGGCCTAATTTACAACTTTAATTTCGTAAGTAGCAACTAACGGAGATTTGGATTGTATACAGTAAGCCTATTCATTTTTGCAACTCGGTATGCCTCCGCGCACACAGTTACAGTGTTACAACGTAATGCGCAACGTAGCCTAATATAGATCAGTGGTAGTAGGGAAGGGACA